>CAJUYG010003645.1:0-20293 GCA_910591675.1 Galerucella calmariensis | reverse complement strand
TGAAATATTTCATTTCACATTTTGCCAGAGATATGATCTACTATGAATGGACCTTAATAAAAATTTGATAACAAAATTTTGCAGTCTTAAACTTCAAAATATTTTTTTATTGTCTAGTTGTCAAATTTTTTCTGTTGTGTCAGTTAGGGATAAAAATTAATTTCTACTTATTTTTTCTTGACAACGGTTGCTGGAACGCTACCGAAACGTTAAAATAAAGAATTTAAAAATATTGTGGTTTAATTTCCCAAGAAATTAAAAAAAAAAAAAGAATAAATAACTATTATTACTACTTAATCTTGACAACGGTAGCTGGAACGCTACCGAAACGTCGAAATAAAAAATAAAATACATTATTGTGGTTTGATTCCCAAAAAAAATGAGAGAAAAAAGAATATGATAACTTAGGGGGATTTATTGTATACCTATAGCTTTTGATGATCAATGAATAAGACAAACAAGTGTATTAAAATAAAGTTTATTCAAAACATAAACATACAGCTATAAAATAACTTTACAAATAATACAGGTTGAAACATTATTGTCGGATTTCAAGTTCAATCAAGACCTTTACCGAGATATAAAAAATGTAAATATATAAAACGATTATTACTATAATTACTATACAATCAAACTATTTACACCTCAATTACCCATATACAGAAAGTGACAATGATTTTGGAATATTTGCATACAGGGCGAGTCCATACTCAGCATATACCTTTCGTTTGGCAATTTGGTATAAAATTGTGGCATTGGCGTACCAGCATCTATTTACATCGCATTTTAAATTATTAATAATACATTTGAAGAAGAGTTTGTCGATCAGTTTTTGTTCTGGGACACGTAACGACCGTGTGAATGAAAAAATATATGCTTATTACTTATTATCAAAACATTCTTTCCGATATATTTGGGTTTCTTTCAATAAAGCGAAACGTAGTTTCTGTCCAATGTATAATTATTGAAAAAATGATGATTAGTTTAAAAATGTATCAAATATTTTCTGTTCTATAACTCCAAATTCAATTTTTAAGTAAGTTACGTAATCTTCTTTGCACTTTAACTTGCCTTTTGGTAAGCTTTAAGCTAACATATATTTTTAAAAGCAATTGGTTCAAATTCCCTTGGCAATAAATAAAATAGTATAAAAGGTCTGCCGTAAATAAATATATTCAAAAAGATGATGTTAATTATTACAGATCTTATTAAACTAAATGCCTCGTACTGTTCAAACACCCAGTAACCTTGTGATGATGATGACGATGATAACCAAGTTTTTTTATTAACTAATATGATACTATAGTGTAATGCCGTTTTTCTCTGAAACCGGTCGACTTCTTAAAACTCCATTTTTGTTCGTTGAATACCCATTCGTCATGGGTTTTACCCCGTTAATTCCATTGGTTTGTTCGAAAAGAGCATCTTGGCTGGTGAAGCATATTCCAATGTTTGATCCACCGTTCTTCACCACGCCATTTTGTTTCTTCGCGAGTGCCTGGAAAAAGAAGATAATTTTTATTATATGCCTTATTGGATCAAAAACCACAGAATATTTCTTAAAAAGGTGAAAGGAATTGGAGAGGAATAGTGAGAGGCATAATCAGTCAGTGCGGGTGCATCCCCAAAATAACGCACAGATAATCGTGGTAACCCCGACCACACCGGTGCACCGGAAACTTTTAGCCTTTTTAGTGCTTCATCGCCTCGAATGCATTGTTTTATTAAAAACATAAAAACTTCAGTGCAAAATAGTAAGAAGCTAATAAACAGATACCGCGAGTATATTTTCTATATTTTTTGAAAAAAATGACCACCTTTTAACTCTTGTAATTTCTTTCGAAAAATGCTCTCTTTTTTCCTGGCTATTTAAGGTCGAAAAATCAATCTTGATTTTCAAAAAATATTTTCTTGGCTTCTACCAAAGCTTTTGGAACTTTGCGGGCCACGAGTACTCGCTGAGAATCGTATTTTTATAATAGATTTTTCTTACCTTGAGATTTTTTATCTCTTTTACCGCTTTTACCCTGACATTTAAATAAAGCATACATTTGCATGCAGTTGTTGTGGGTGGTAATGGTAAGTGGGTGAGTAATGGTTTTTTGATAATTTTGAGGTTATGTGAAAAATTTGTTTATATAAAAGCTGTAGATTTTTCCATAATCTAAAACTTTTTTTAACGAAATACAATAATTACTACACAAATAATGGACTATCATTTCTCCCTCCTTCCACCGCCAACCCCTCATCGACTACATGAGCTTATATGTTGAAATTTGCCCCCCTGTAATAGTTGTGCCTTCTTCTACCCCTCCCTCAACTTCGTTTAACCAATCAGGAATTCTCTGTAACAAATGCTGAGTTCATTAGATCAATCCGTAGATTACGTCACACGATTTTTAAGATTTGTCGACCCCCATTTCCCCCCTTTTGCCACATTTTAATTTTTAATTGATTGATAAGTTAGGCACTACCAATCGGAGGCTTTGAGTCCTCGGCGCCTCAACATTTACTTTTGCTTTTGTTGCTCATGGTTGTACACGCGAGTGTGCTGCCACCTAGAGAGTCCCACCACTTCTAAAATTGCTAATTTAATGAGAACTGTAACGCCGTTAGTATTAATTGCAGTTTAGTTTAGTTTAATATTATGGTTAGAATTATACTTTTGTTGGCTAGTTTTGTTTAGAATAAATTGTTCATTAAAACTTATTATTAATTAGGATTTTTTGTTACATACAACGTTTAATGCTTTCGTCAATTTTAAAATTGACTGAAAAATTGATGATAAATGTGTATGTATCTATCATTTATTTAGGATCCTAAAAAATTTACTAAAACTTGTACTAAATCATTGATAATTACAAAGGGGCATTAAGCTTTATTTTTATAAAAAAAAATGTTTCATTAATAAAAGTTAAAAATAACAGAATATTGGAGCAGTTATTTTTCTATACAGCTTTAAGCTTCCCAGCCATGAAGAACAACGTTAAGTTTGGCTGGAAAAAAGTTTAGTTAAAGTATAGTTTATTGCATTGTTGTTGAACTCCTGAAATTTATTTTTATTAATGTTTGTCATTGAAATATGTAAAGAACCGTTTTATTTATTGTGTACTTTTTTGTATTGAATAAAATATATAATCTTGATTATTGCTTAATTTTTTCCACTTCAAGCATTATATGGTCCATTTTTGACATTTCATTTAATTTAACTTGACTATTTGATTTTTATTATAGTAATATATCAAAAAATGAACCATAAATGCTTTTTTGCAATAAAAGTAAAATTACAGTAATTTCGAATATGCCGCTACTGACGGGACTCTCAAGGTGGCGCCACCCGTACAAATAGGGGGCGACACGGGTGAGTTTCCCATCTATAAGTGGGTTATCTGTGGTCCTTACAGCGCGAGCTTCCAATTCAACAAACGCTATGAATACGCACAACTGCTATAATTCATTCCTTAATCTTTGATAGTAGGTATATCGGTTATTACTGGTTGGAGAAATTCTTAAGACTTCATTTCTCCAGATTATTCAGCTCCTATCTCTAGCTTCTAATATGCGCCGCGCCGCACTCTATACTTTACCCTCATTTTTCAATGTCCCCTCCAAAATCAGTATAAATCGATAATCCGAAGTACACAGACCGTATCCGGGACCTATCGGACCCCGCAAACGCTTAGAGCTTGAACCAATCGATCATATCATTGCCTCCGGTCTTTTTGCAGTAATTTAAATACATGTAACTCCTGTAAGTAGTGAGGAAGCTAGGTTTACTTGTGTTTTTTATAGTTCTATGATTGTAAAACTGTGCCGGGAGTAAGGTGAATAAACCGCCATATTATTTTAGTGAGAGAAGTGAACACTAGATGTTGCCAAGTGGTTCAGCTTGTCAGAGAGATTGATTCATGTATTTATTTGTAGCCGAGAAACTATAAATGTGCATTTTCTAATTAATAAATTATCACTCTCGTTAACATCAATCTGTGTTCCTTATTTCACTCTCGGCAATGGAATGGAAGAATAAGGGACGCTTTAACATCTACGTAACACCAACGTTATCACTACACATCCACTGCTGTTTTGGTTCCACCTTATTCCATCCACTGGTTAAAATAATCCATCCATCCATCCACCATCGACTCACAGAACTCTATTCACAATACAGCCAGTCGACTCTCTCTCGGTGCTTTCCGTTCTAGTCCAGCTGCTAGTCTATGCTGTGAAGCAAATGAGCAACCCCTGTTCCTAGGACGTCAATCCATCCTCCTTTCATACGCTGCATCAACATCTTCTAACCCTTCTAACCCTTTGTTTACATCAATATCTCAACATCAACCTTCCAACACTACTTCCAAACGTAGCGTAAAATCTATTGCCCGACCTCTACCACAAAATATAAACTAGATTGATATTTTACATATTTTATGTTTTAAGATAGTGTATGTATTTATACATGTCTTTTAGTCTTTTGTATAGTGCCAATGGCCATAGTTGTCGAGGCACTTAAATTCTAATAAAAAAAAATATTGGTGGAACAAATAAAAATTGAAGCTTTAACTTTGAGACATCACATATCAAAATCCCCCGAGCGGTTACAATTTGTCACCAATCCCTCTAGAGTGTAACATAATTTATGATTAGTTGAAAATGGTGATTTTCTCACCTCCGCTTTGGCCTTCTTCTTGTTGTAAGTTTCCTTGTAGAAGTTGGAGAATAGGAAGTAGAACATCACAGCATGCATTCCGATCCACCAGACAAAAGCTTTAGGATAATTACAATCGATAAACAATAATTGGAACGCGTGCACCATTACCAACACAAACTGAATCTGGAAATAAAAGTTTTAACAAAAAAAATCTACGGAATGTGTGATAATAGGAACTTAAAACAGTTATAAAAATCACCACTTAATCAATCCGTCACACGTACCTAACGTACGCATCGCTTTATTGTGTTTCTTGTTCGCGTTTTTTAACGACCAAACGACCAAGAAACGCGAAAGGTCACTTTAAGAAAGACTATTTTTTAGTAGATGTCAAGATAATAGTACTAAAACACATGTATGGTTACGTTACGAACGAATTTGCTTTATACCTCCTTTTGATTAATCACGTATCTCCGTTACGTTACGTATACGGATAAGGTTAAGTGATTTATTTGAAGAACTGCTTTATGTTCCTAATAATACGTTACCATTTGGATCGCTGTCAAATATTTCTTCCACCATAAGAATTTCTGGTATTTAGGCCCGAGGGCGGCAAGGAGGTAGTAACTGTACATTATAATATGAACGAAAGTATTTAAAAATCCGAAAAATGTTGAGTGACCGCCGGGAGTGAATTTGACACCGAACCATACCGACATCGGCATGACTCCATGATGGATTACGTGTAGGGTAGATACGTGGTCGTATTTTTTACGGAGGACGAAGAAAAACTGAAAAGAAAAAATTGTTAATTATTCTTAGGGCCGGTTTTACAAGAGAGATTTATACTAGGTATAGGTGTAAAAAAGCATCGTAAAACCAACTAATTTTATTCTAGGTATAAATTTTGGTATAACTTTATACCCAGTATAACTATACCTAGAATAAATCTCTCTTGTAAAACCGGCCCTTAATGTAGTAAAATTAAGATAAATATTAAGCCAGAGACGTAGAGTTAGTTTACAACCTCATGGGTGCTATATACGTAGCACCCATGAGGTTTTAAATTAAGTTTAACGTAGCCTTTCCTTTGTGCTCCTTGGCCATCTTTATCAACTTCTAGCTGTTCTCTTTACATAAACTGTACAAATAAGAGCACAAAAAGGCTAAAGACTGAGGTGTCGAGGTTTTGCTGCTAATAAAATCTAAACCGATCAGCAAAAAAAAAACTTGAGAGGTGTCAAGGGACACCCGGATGGAACGAAGTTCCTTTCGATTAATTAGTGAAGGAATTGTACATATACACACATTGTACAACATTTATATATATTTACTTATATATATTTACTCTGTCTGTCTATTCTTTCATACACGTCATAGATGCGCGGGACTTTGTAAACACAACAACAGAGTGTATATATATATATATACTCTCTCGACTTCGTAAACACAACAGCGTATAGGTTAGAACACGCACGGCTTGCTAAATACATACGTTCTGAAATTGTAATATTAAAATATAATTTGTTTTTGAATTTATTAAAATTATGACGCGTACACTTGCTAAACACACAAAATGTGGAGATTATAATGCGTATGACTTGGTTAGCACAATAATAAAGAGAGGTTATAGTGCGTACTTGCTAAAAATACAAAAGCATTTATTATTATTATCTGTATATAATCGAACATTGCAGCATGTAATATCTTTCTTCGCATCTAATACACATGAGAGCTCATGGCAGCATGTGTTGAATGCCTTGATATAGACGCGTAGGTTGATGGTTCGCGCCCGGACTATGGTGAAAATTTTTTCAATTTATTTGCTTTCTATAAGAGAGAAAGATACAGACGGAGAAACATGCGATGCACAGCTTATATCAAAAAGTGTCGTGACAAAAATATACAAACCTATAAGACTTTGAGCATTACTTACGAACTCGAAACAACAACTATAAACAAAAAAGAAGAAGATCTAAAAATACAAAAATATTGAGTAGAATACATGGACAGGGACATAACAAGATATGGAGAGAGAAGTTTCAAAAACAACATGGGAATAGAAATGAAACAGGTGGAGGTAACATAGTCCGATACTTTTCGCAATATGTTCATTAAAAATAAGGAAACTGGAATGGATTCGACACATTATGATAAGAGCACCAACAGAATAACAACATGGGTTCTATTGAAGTCGATAACAAGAGGAAGACTACGAAGCAGATGCTGGCATCAAGTGGAGGAAGATAAAGATAGAAGCATTGAAAATCAGAGACTAGAAAACAAAATGCAGAGACAAAAGAAAATGAAAAACTATAACAGACGACGCCAGGACTGAAAAAATATTATACTCGCACTGATATAAGAGGAGTAATCACCTGGTCAATAGGATTGAACACAGCTCTATTGAGCTTGCCATATTCACTCGCGATTGAACGGATAATGATATTATTATTTTAACCATATTTACTCCTATTTAAGAATGACACATTGCCGATGAATTCAAGGAATTGGATCCCAATTAAAAGTTGAGTGTGATAAACAGTAATTTTATTGAATCTTTGTATATATTGAATTAAAATTCCAACGTATAGAATAACTTACTGTATCGAAGAATTCCGTGAACTTTGATATGTAGTACCACCAGCAGCCCCTAGCTGTCTGAAAATAGAAAAATAAAAATTAGTACCTTAAATTCTCATCAACTGAAATACTGCAAGTGCCAAACGTGATGGCGTGCGATCGCGCAGATATAGACTCTCCTCCCAACCAATGGTGGAATTCTGAGAACATCTGTAGAATCTATAAGCCGAAGAGTTACAGGAAATGCGATTTTAACCTTACCCGTTACTTACAGATGCCTCACAGATTCGTAAATATTTACGGATTGGACATCTGTCACTGTAAGCAGTACCCAGTACAGGGTGTGGTGCTGAGCGTTGTATTATTATTATCATTTTTCGTGAATTATAAGTAAAAAAGTTGTAGAGTTTTTAGTTTTAATTTAAATAATTGCGCCTTCAATTGCGCCACTAGCTTTTCCCACTTATCCTTTAAATAATTGGGATCTTAAGTAGAGTTTACAGTATTACTGCGAAAAATGTAATCATTTTCCAAGAATTGTAAGTATAACACAATTGCTCCTGAAGACGTATTTTTGGTTCTTTTCCTTTTTAGACCTTGTGTATTGTATTTAAATAAATGAATAACATGTTAAATTTATTATGTCTGTAGTTTACTTAAACCATTCTTTCAAAAACAGTGACCGTTCAAGTAAGAAGCAACAACTACTTCCCGGGCTATAGGCCCCGACGGATATTGAATTACACTTCAAAGTCAAACGGGGTTAGTACATCTAGTCGAGCGGATAAAGCACAAAAAAGGCTCAAAGTTCGGAATTTTTTCCCTAAAGACGGATCGGAGTGCGGTTTTTTGCATTCGCTTCGAAATGTACCTACTTTGTTCCCATTACAAATCGGGAATTGCATCGCTGCAGTCAAAAATGCATCTTTTGGGAGGCCTTTTGGAGAATGTAAAAACTCTGTAAATAAGAGTCAGAACTGGCTCAAATCGGGTACCCGGAGGTTTTCGAGGTCGCTGATCACGATTATGATGTTGAAATTGACCCCCCGGACACCTGAAGCTCAGGAACGCCGATGAACCTCGTCTCCGTGGGACTCTCCAAGAAATCACGAGGGGAACGGAAAAAAGCTCCGCGCCTGGGGGTTTTTCGGGTGGCTTAATTCAAATATGGCATCGGCGAACACCCCCCGGACACCTGGTGCCCCCGAACCTCGACCTGGACATCATCCCCGAGAACTTTCTTGACAATATCGACAAAAACAGCCCGGAAATTATTGGAGGCGTGTTATTTGAGGCGCGAAATCACGATTTCACGTCGAAAATGACATTCCCACCACCTGGTGCACCGCAACCTGCGCTTGAACATCGTCTCCTAGGGTTTTCCAAACAAAATCGAAAAAGGTGGACCGAAAATCGTTGTAAGGGGTTTTTGGGGCCGCTTAATCAGAATTTTGCGTGGGAAACGTCCCTCTGAACACCTGGTGCGCCGTACCCTGGCCTCGAACGTCTTCTCCGTGGGGCTCTCCCGAATTTCTAGCGGGGAAGGAGGGAAACTCGGCGCCCGGGGTTTTTTCGGGTGGCTGAATTCAAATACGGCATCGACGAACCCCCCCGGACACCTGGTGCATCCAAACCTCGACCTGGACGGCATCCCCGAGAACTTTCTTGACAATAAAGACAAGAACAGCCCGGAAATTATTGGAGGCGTGTTTTTGAGACGCGAAATCACAATTTCACGTCGAAAACGACCCTTCCAACACCTGGTGCACCGGAACCTGCGCTTGAACATTGCCTCCGAGGGTTTTCCAAACAAAATCGAAAAAGGTGAACCGAAAATCGTTATAAGGGGTTTTTTGGGCCGCTTAATCAGAATTTTGCGCGGAAAACGACCCCCTGAACACCTGGTGCGCTGTACCCTGGCCTCGAACGTCTTCTTCGAGAATTCTGATTAAGCGGCCCCAAAAGGTTTCGGTCCACCTTTTTCGATTTTGTTTGGAAAACCCTCGGAGACGATGTTCAAGCGCAGGTTCCGGTGCACCAAGTGGTGGGAATGTCGTTTTCGACGTGAAATCGTGATTTCGCGCCTCAAAAATCACGCCTCCAATAATTCCCGGGCTGTTTTTGTCGATATTGTAAAGAAATTTCTCGGGGATGCTGTCCAGGTCGAGGTTCGGGGGCAGCAGGTCTCCGGGAGGTATTCGCCGATGCCATATTTGAATTTAGCAGCCCGAAAAACCCCAGGCGCGGAGTTTTTTTCGTTCCCCTCGTGATTTCTTGGAGAGTCCCACGGAGACGAGGTTCATCGGCGTTCCTGAGCTTCAGGTGTTCGGGGGGTCAATATCAACATCAAAATCGTGATCAGCGACCTCGAAAACCCCCGGGTACCCGATTTGAGCCAGTTCTGACTCTTATTTACAGAGTTTTTACATTCTCCAAAAATTCCGAACTTTTTTGCTTTATCCGCTCGACTAATCTACAAGATAATATGCCTTCTAATAGCAAACCAGGATGATTGATGTTAAATACCTTGTAGATATACTAGCCCCGTTTGACTTTGAAGTGTAATTCAATATCGGTCGGGGCCTATAGCCCGGGAAGTAGTTGTTGCTTCTTACTTGAACGGACACTGCCTTTAAAAAATAATTTTCAGAACTTATAAAAAAAGTTTTAGACTTCTGGAAACATTGACCAAGGTTGGCAGGCATAACCACGTTGTCTAAAAGGTTGCTGTCATCTGGATCCTCATAATTGTGTCGAATATTCTAATAAATTATTTAATGGGAAGGAAATTTGTTGACCGTACCGTTAGGAATTAAAAATCCTTATAAATATTCAACAGATTCTACTGCAATAAATCATAATTCAAAGTGATTAAGGTACAGGTTATTGTACGGATATATTTTTTTCGTGTAAGTCGTCTGTAGATTAAAAACTCGAAATGTTCATTTTTGTTTGTTAATAAATGGTTTTGGTGATTTACGGTCGGTCATTTTTAAAATGGCAATCGACATGTTGCTATATACGAATTAAAATTCCATTAAAAACCGTTTTGCAATGTTATCGAGGATAAATCATTTAAATGATAATGATTTGTGGTACAATATCTTGTAAGTTGAGTAAATTTCGTATTCACTGATTGCCTGATAAACTTACACTGAAAAAAATAGTGAATGTTTACTTCACGGTACGTATTTCAGTAGCTACTTATTTCCTCCAATTTCAAACAAATTTTTTTGATACGTCAGTAATTGAGATCTATTATATTGATTATTTTTTTCACTTGTCAAAATCTGACATTTTGGTGGTTTTAACCAATAGTAATACATTATTCTAGCCAATCATTCGGTATTATACTGATAATTCTGCTTCATCATCGATAAAACCTTGTTTACATCGAAACGTCAAAATTTTACTTTGAATTTGTCATTATTGACAACTACAAGTGCTTCGAAGTTTATTGAAAAATGAACACAAACCGATTGAGTGCCATCACCCAAGAGAATATTGAACATTCAGGTAATACAAAATTTTAAATTGTTGAAAAAAATAATCTTCCCAAATACAACTCGCTCTTCAAATTTTATCACATAATTTTTTATTTTCATCACTCAAACTTGTTTATTTGAGGCAAAAACATTATTTTCATATTATTGCCAAATAAACAAGTTTTCGTGGAAAAGAAAAAATTATCGATAAAATTTGAAGCACTCGTGGTAGAAATTACCTTTGACAAAATGTTTTCCTACAACCACTATGCAAAACACGCTTTTCTACACAAATTTTTATACGCAAAGCAGGCCTTTTCTGATAACCGTTGGAAAAGTAATGCGAAAAGTACACCACGCTATGGCACTTTTCCGCACCGAAATGTCAAACAAAGCTACCTATGACCTGTCAACTTTTTTTCACAATTCAACCTAATAGTGAATTTCTTATTGGTGTACACTTTTTAAATTTAAACCAAAAGTAAGTAAACTATTTATTTCATTATTTATTTTAATTTATCAATTATAAAAACAATTTTAAGAATTATGAACAAAGATCAAAATAATTTCTCTTTTGAGTTGTCCAATTGAAAATACATTATCGAGAAGGCTCGAGCTGCAACCGAAAATTTGTTACCTGAGGTTTCAATACAAAATTGTTCAAATTTTACAATTAATTATACATTCAACTGATTTATCTATTCATTTTCATATTGTAAGTTCTTTCTTTTCCAAGTTTAAATAAAATAACTATAGTAAATACCAAATAAAGTTGCGTTTACGTCATCATTGTGCATTTGCAGCGTTGTCAGATTGTTCACGAAATATGGAAATTAACAGAAAATAACTGAAGTGAACAAAAAACGTAGCTGTAGAAAATTTCACAATATTATAAATGAAAACTACAAAATTATCGATAGTTTGATAGTTTTCGTTTATTATAGTGTGGAGTTTTTTCATTTACGTTTTTTGTCAATTAAAGTTATGAATAGATTTCACAAAGTAAGGAATTCTAGAATAAAAGTGGTAAGGTTATTACTGAGTTACCAAATCTTTTAATAAATAAATATAATAAAAATACAAGCAATAAAATGAAATATGTTTAATATTGAACGTCTTTTCAAAGACAAAAACTAACATTGAACAATTCAACATATTGTGAAATGAAAGTAACTATAACCTCAAAAATCGATGACACTATACAAGTAGAAAAGTCACAAACAACGCGGCAACATGACATTATTTCTGGCAGTGACTATTCCACCGTCAATAATTGGAGGCTTCTTTATGAAAATTTTAACACAAATTTTTACATCGAGGGACGTCTAAACCCAATAAAGCTATATTGCTTATACATCATTTTGCTGCAAAAGTTTTTTTATTGATTGGGTTATCTTTAGAACCGATTAATTAACAAATTTAAGTAAATGCACTTTTCGATAGAAATGTAGCCACAGATGCGATGGAAATACGACCTTGGTGACGTAAACGCAACATTATTTGGTTTTTACTATATATTAATTACTGTATTTCTTCCATTAATAAGTGGTTGTAGAAAAAATATTGTGTACAACTTGTACGCAAATCACTTTTCCCACTCGCTAGATTTGCGGTGCCACGAACTTCTGCGCTCGTGGGAAAAGTGACGCTTTGCGCACTAGTTGTACAAACTACTATTCCAATATTTACTTGAAAAACTTTTCTTGCGCTTCAACACACTCTTTTTAACTTAACCCCATGATTTTTCAGATAATATTAGGACAGTACCATCAGCGTGGCAAATCAAATGTCCCAAAGATATTTAAGCCAACTAGTAAATAATAATCGTTTTTCTACGACCACTTTAGAAAGTCGTCTTTTGTGCCTTGAAAAGCAACTGCAAAGTTGAATGAAATATTTTAGTTGATTTTCTAATATGTTAAAGCATCCAACAGAATTTTCCGTAATAATTTAATGAGAAATAGAGAAATCTGAAAAATATCTGACATTAATGTAATAAGTGTTGCCTACGTACATAGGTACACGAAACTGCAATCTTGAAACTGCTAAGTACAAACAATGGCAATTAATTTTATTTTGGTGTGATCGTCGAAAAAATCTTGTGTGTATTTCGAGCAGAAAGTCCTTTGCCGCTACGAAAGGTACGTCCGCATCCTATTTTGAATAGTGTGGTTTCTCCCGATAGATAAGTCTCGCTTGAGCGTAATCTAAGCATCAACTAATCAAATTTTTTAAGTCAAAGATTAGGGTTAACGTTTGTAATAAATTTAAACGGTTCATTATTGTGATATTTTGATTAGGATTAATCAAAGATCTACCATTTTTTCCATTTCTTCCAAAGTATTGTGTTAAAAGGACATTAACAATCGATGACACACACCAAGAAGGGTACTATATGAGCTCTATTAAAATTAAATATAAATATAAATATAAATAATTTGTTATCGATGACCTATTAGATGGTCGTTGAATTATAAAAATTGCCAAGATAGGCAAATGACCATTTTCAAGGACAAAAAATTGGCGTTCCGTTATTTTATTTTAACGCAAAATCAAAAGTGCTGATCAAAGGAAGTTATTGAATTCAATGACGAAATAAATTCCTTCCAATATTCAAGTATCATTAACCTATAAAATTTATTATAAATATTGGTTTATTTTATAGCTATTGATAGAAAAAAATTACATTTAATTTATGGAAAACCGGTTTTGGTGAAAATCGCAACTCAACCCATCTCTCTGAATGCTGGCGTTTGAATTCTACAGGGGGTCAAAGTTTGATATTTTGACGATTTTTCGAAAAATTTGAAGAAAATTAGCTGCAGATTCAATGATTGTGATATATTTTCCAGTTATGTAAGAATAAACGAATACTAATAAATATAATAAGAATAATAAATATATTAGGAATAAACGAATACTAATATTTTGGGAAAATTTTTTTGGACCTTTTGCAACCTTTATATATTCATGAATTCTCTTTTCAGATATTTCAGATATTAAAATGTTCCGAAGTTTGTCAGGGAAACAATATTATTTTCCGTTACAAAGGAATTCTTTATTATTCGAGAAATCGGTGAAATACGAGTACTATTCTTGAAACCCCTGTATAATTCAAGCCGTGGCCGTCGCAAGGTAGGCTGTGGAACTTTTTGATCTAGAAAGACTCATCTACGTTGTGAGAATATAAAAAAAAATCACGGATAATTTTAGAAATAATTTCAAAAATATTCAGAAACATCCCTTCTCCATATTTTTTGGACCATCGCAGCAACTTTATTTGGATTCGGATTGATGAGCAAAGACCTTGACACATTTGTATATACAGGGTGTACCAATACGACAAACTTCAGTATATGGGTTATTTTGAGAGATATTGGTTTGTATGCAGCACTCTGTATAGTTCGGTATAATTTCAAAATATGGCCTTCAACACATCTACTATTTTTGTTGATAATATTTTTTGATATCTCTTAAAATAACCCATATACCGAAGTTTGTCGTAAGATTGGTACACCCTGTATATTAGCTACCTAGTTTCAACAAATAAGCTAAATATATTGGTGGAATCTTATTATATAAAGGGATAAATTTTTCCGAAATTAAAAATATATTTTTGATTCCCCAGTATCTTCCAAATATTTGAAGTTGGATGGTTGTTTCAAACGCAAAATATGTTCGCTCTTTCACTGTAAATAACATCCATTATTGAATATGGATTTGCAGGAAAACGAATATTTTCTCGAAAAAATTTCGATAAAAATTACCAAAAACAAAGTTTAACCCCCTGTACACCCGTCAGTTTTGATTCTAGAAACTTTTGTCATTTACACTTTTTGATGCACATATTGTGGACTATTTCATTATAAAAATTCAGATTGATACGATGAAAACAAAATTCCGGATTTTTTTAAAAATCGTCAAAATATCAAACTTTAACCCCCTGTAGAGTCCAAACGTTGGCATTCAGAAAGTTGACGGGATAGTAACTTTTGTTCAGGATGGCATGGGCTACATCATATTGAAATTTCATTGATTTTCACTGAAACCAGCTTTCCATGAGATTAGTGCGGGATCCTTTTCAAATTCAATAAAACTTGAAACTATTCACTGCAAACTCACCCTTAAAGCAGATGGCGATGGTGAATAATCTACTGGTTGACATCTAATGCTGTAATCTGTCATCCATCCTGTCATACAACTCTACAAATACAAAACAAAAATTAATTAAAGGAAAACGCGAGCAAAAATAAACACGACTGGCGGCCATGTATAAGGGTTGCGTTTTACAGTTTTTACAGTTTGCTGTAAATAATTGTCATTTTAGTAAAGCGTGTTATCAATAGAAAAAGATAATAGTTCAATACTATTAAAACTAAGAAGCAGCAACTACATATACAGGGTGGTCCTTAAGTAATTGTAGATATAAGTACAGTACAATCTTTACTTCAAAGTATTGCGATTTAAACCAACAATTTTTATTTGTTGTGATGATGTGGCTTTAATTATTTTTTACAAAAGTAGCGCTAATGTAAAAGGCAAAAAAGTTTTGCGTACATTTATGACGCATACGTGGCCTATGTGGCGCCCTCTTCAAAATACATCGAAATAGATACCAAATTATGATTTCTCATATCAAAAAACCCCTAATTTCAAATTTTTGTGCATATACATCAAAAAGCATTGAAGTTATTGTAAAAAACGAAATTTAAAGTTTCATGTTCAACACCCTGTATCTCTCTTAATATCAACATTTTATGAAGGCAAGTTGGTTTAAATAGCAATATTTTGAAGTGAAGATTGTACTGTACTCCTATGTACAGTTACTTAAGGACCACCCTGTATATCAACCTCGCTTAACTAGTGTAATTCAATGTCCCTCGTGGCATACAGCTATTGAAGTAGTTGTTACTTCTTAGTGAACGGTCTGCTCTTGGAAAAGTAGTTTCCAACAGTTATTTGATCTTGCAAAGGAATTGTTGCTACATGACTCGTTTTTGAGACTTCTTGTAGTGAACTTGGGATCACTTTCGTCGGTTTTGGGTCATCTTGGAACATCCAAACAGCCGACAAACGTTTATTTGGGGTTCATAAATCCAGGATTCGTCAACACTGTCGATATTGTATATATATATTTAGTTTATTACGGTTTATAGTTTTTTTGACAACATTTGACTCTTAATTCCTGTTTTTTCGTCAACAGATCCGGTATCCAACGAGAAACTATTTTTTTTCATCAGTCCTTATTTCTTTCTCTATTATTTACATATAAAATATATGAAACAAAAAGGCATTAGAATTGGGAACATTAATATTATGTTAATATTAAACTTAATACTTACTTCATAAAATAGCCACGTGCTAAATATTACTTGAAATAAATTATATACAATTAACAATTTCTTCAATTCGAACGGTTTTCTATTTTCCATAAATTTTGGTCCTAATACTTTAACTATATATACATATCCCAGGCAAATACTCAAAGTGTAGAAAGGTGAACTCATAAGCAGCCAATCATTGACTCTGGGATCTGAAACAGAAGAAGTTATATAGTAACAATTTATTAACATTAATAATTGTTCCACCCAAAAATTCAAGCTAAAACACTTAAATCAAAATTTGACACACTTTCAAAGTTTGTCACACCAATAGATATCGCACAATAATAATTATTTTAACGCTTTATAAGTTTCGAAAAATATTTTTCAAAGACACTGACCGTTCAACAAAGAAGCAACAACTACTTCCCGGATTATAGGCCCCGACGGATATTGAATTACAAACGTGGGAAAAGTGACGCTTATTTGCGCACTAGTTGTACAATAGTTATTTATGATACAAGTGCGTGAAGTTATATTTTGGCACACGAGTTGCGAAAATGCAAGTTGCAACGAGTGCGCAAAAATTCTTCATGCTCAAGTGTCATACAAAACTTTATCTACGACCACATGAAATAAAAATAAAAAAATGTGCTCTGAAGGGTTTAAAAAACATAAAAATAAATTTTCTAGAAACAAATATATACACAACGAATTCTAATTTCAGGTGATGTGCAATCCGAAGAAATGCATTCTTCTCGAGGTTCTTCCATTTAAAATAAGTGTAATTAAAATTTTAAATATAACAGAAAATATTTTTCACTATGTCTGACACTGTCAAATATACCTACATCACAAATGTTTATACAACAAACGACTAAATTCAAGGTAACTCGATTATTACGTAGCTAAAAAAGAGTGTTAAAATGAAGACCCCATTTAAAAAGCATTGGTCATTTACGCACGCTTTTGGGTGTTATAATGAAAGTCCCATGTAAAAAGCGTTGATTTGACATATTTTTTTGGTTCGTAAATGACTAATTTCAAAGGTGGTCGTAGATAAAATACTATTTTCTACTAGCGTTTGGAAAAGTCCTCTTTTCCGCATTTTTTTTATTGTGGAAAGAGCCACTTGTCCGCTCTAGTGTGGAAAGTAAGTTTTTGGAGAGTAAACTGACATTTGAATATTTAAAATATATATTTGTATGGTTGTAGTTTACCAAATGACTGGAAAACTGAGAATAATTTTTAATAAAAAAACGAATCTTTCAATAATTTTTTAATGTTAACTTTTGGGTTTTAGTCCGCATGCTGTTAGAAAAAATATAGTGCGTAAAGTGACAGTTCCGCACGCGATTGCTCGCCTAACTCCGCTAAAGCATCGTTCGGCCATCTGCAACAGCGTGCGGAAAACTATCACTTTCCGCACTAGTTAAGTAAACTACTACCCAATTTGAATAATCCGTCAAATAAATTTAAATGTATGGAATACTTCAATGACATCGTCACTTAAATTTTTGTTCTATCCAAGAGTACATTTTTAGTGACATTTTTATTGTGAATATCGGATAGATAATTATTGTAAATAATGTGAAACAAGTCCGGAAGGTCTAGAACTGAGAAACTTAGGTGTATAGTTTGTCACAAAGTATATCGTCTTCGCTTTTGACGGCATACGACTATATCCGACCTTAAAAGAACTTTACCTGAAATGAAAGGCAAGGCAAGGGCCGGCCTGGTTATAGTTTACTTAACTCAATAGTATTTAATAGTCTCTCATTTAGGAGGAAAAAGAAAAAAAGTTTAGAGAAATGGTCTTCACATATTAAATAAAAAACAAAGGATGTATGATAAGAACAAAGGCTCTACCCTTCACTTTGAGGAAACGAAAATACCATTTTTATCTGCCGGAGACATACCATAGGGGTAGAGGGTGGGGTGAGTTTGTGAAATATTAGGGTTGGGGTGATTTTGAGTGTGTCATAAAATTTTACACCCTCTTTTAAGTAAGTATACCAAATTTAATATTTTTTTCTTCATTATTGCCAAATATATTCATTAAAACGTGTTTTGAATTTTTTTAAAAAAAGTTAAAACCTCTCGATATCGGATTATGGGTTTGAACCATTAAGGTTAGGTTGGGTTGGGTTAGTTTAGGTGAAAAAGCGTGAAAATAATTGAAAAATAAAAATGAAAGCGAAGTTTTTATTTAAATGTCAGTTATGTCACTTTGACAATTCAAAGTGGCAATATGTATCATAAGAAGCAATTTTCCGGTATTTTGCATCCTCAAGCAAAAAAAAATGGTACTTAATCTGATAGATTATTTCGAGAATGAATGAAAAAGTGGAAATTCGTCAACCAGTGTGCAGGAAACATCAACAATCATTCTTTTCTCCGGGTGTATTTGTAATCTCACATTTTGGTAACCTCCGTGTCTTCTGTTTGATACATCTGGTTAGTGACCTTTGAACCCGCACGATAAGAGCGCTTTTGACTATATTTGAAAATTTGATCCTTTTGAAAATAATTTTAAATAGCACTCCACTGGCCATGTGATTCATTGCAATTGGCCCATTAATTTTATGATTGCCGGCAAAAGCTAAGACTTTGAGACAAACTTTATAGTTATTGTCAAAACATTTTTATTTCCAACTGACATGTTTGGTTCCACTTTAAGTCCCAGGTAAAATTTTTTCACA
Organism: Galerucella calmariensis; assembly: GCA_910591675.1. Taxonomy (NCBI): domain Eukaryota; kingdom Metazoa; phylum Arthropoda; class Insecta; order Coleoptera; family Chrysomelidae; genus Galerucella; species Galerucella calmariensis. The sequence goes on along the minus strand of CAJUYG010003645.1, from coordinate 1,554 downwards.
ATATAACACACCAACAAACAAATTCGAAGAAACAAATCTTTGATAATGGCTATGTTGATGTTTTATAAATCCGTTTTTACAAAATAAAAGGTCTAAAAGGCTATAACTACGTCAATTATTTTTTTTAAACCACCAATGAATGAAAATAAAAACAATCTGCATAAAATATAAACTGGATATTTTTCATCACTTTTATTACCTCTACCCACAAAAACCCTTCTTGGTTCATAATTTCAAGTAGTTTGATGCAGTGGCGTATCTAGGGTGATCGTACAGTGGAACTACTGAAAATACATATACCCTGTGTCCACTTAAGTTCACACCCTATGAGAAACTTTTTTATTATCAATTTTAGGAAAAAAACTTATTCTTCATAAAAAGTTCTGCATGTTCTAAAATCTAAATTAAAATTATCAGATATCAATTTTTTTTAGTATTATACGAGGTTCCTCGAAAAATATGAACTTTATTCAAGAATAAAGTATACCTTCAAATTTGACAATATCGAAAAATGTTATTGAAAAAAGTTGATCAGAACTGAAAACTACGTTCAGATATGCAATTGCATCAATTTACATCGAAAAAATAAGTTTTGAGCTTGTTTAATATTGTTTCTATTTTCTTAATAACGCTACCATATTTGCGTAAAATTCTAACGCGTTCTGACAGTTACTGTCAAACATTTGTAGCTATCAAACATTCATTAGTTTGTTAGAGCTATATTACACGTAACTACTGTAAAATTTGCATTGTTATTGTATCTAGAAATACATTTCAAAAAATAATACATTTTTTCCATATAAATAGATAAAATCGTATATTTGAACGTAGTTTTCAATTCTAATCAACTTTTATCTACATTTTTCGATATTGACAAATTTAAAGGTACTTTATTCTTGAGTAAAGTTCATATTTTTTGACACACCTCGTATAATACTAAAAAAATTGATATCTGATACTTGTATTTTAGATTTTAGAACGTGCAGAACTTTTTATGAAGAATAAGTTTTTTTCCGAAAATTGATCATAAAAAAGTTTCCCATATGGGGCGAACTTGAGTGGACACAGAGTATATTCAAACATTTTGCATCACCCAATATCTCCAAAAGTGGTTTCTCCTTTGCCAAGAATGGATAGACAAACTTATGAGCTGTAGAACGGCAAAACCGATTCACCCGGAGAAACCCGACCATGGTATTACCAGCACTCCAAAGAAATACAGTACAAGCTTTGGGAGTTACGGTATACCCCAGCACATATTTCTCCGTCTACAATGAGCCCAAGAGACCACAGCCTTGCCAGAAGAATTTTGGAATTGTTTGCTATTATTAACCTATAGGTCAATAATGGACAAATTTAAATATTTTGAAAATTCAGGGATAGTAGTTCAACAAAAGCTTGTGCAACATAATTTTGTATACCCAGGAGAATGTCTTTAACATATTTGCGACGGCGAAGCCGGAGTGCTCGAAATAGAGAAAGTGTTTTATAGTCTGTTTCTTATTGTCTGACAGCACGCGAAAAGGTCACAGATGCTAGTCAGGAAGTAAACCA
>CAJUYG010003644.1:0-20295 GCA_910591675.1 Galerucella calmariensis | reverse complement strand
AACTTTGTTGTCAAATTTTATTAAGGTCCATTCATAGTAGATCACACATCTGGTAAAATGTGAAATAAAATATTTTATTATGACATTCTAACGGTATGATAGTCTACTAGAAATGGAATCCAGTGAAGTGCACGTTTCAGGAACGGTTTTTTTATTGGGATAGCGCTTTTTTAGCTTATTTTGGAAATGTTGTTTATAAAACGCGTTTGTTGTTACTTTTTTGTGTATGATCATTTTTGTTTTCAAAACATGTATAAGGTGGAATGGGGTAAATGTGATCTACTTTTTGAATAGTTCAACTTTCTTTCAACATAAAGGTGCCAAGAACAATTTCAAAAATTTTACAAAAAAAATCTTATGCTTTTGAAGGGGTTTTTTATTCATTGTATGCAAGAAATTTAAATAAAGTTTAATGTTGCGAGTGTTGCGGGTTGTTTTTTAAAATCATGTCAGTATATCACATTTACCCCAGGGACCGGGGCAATTGTGATGAAAGTTTATATTTTTGTAGTGAATAACATACTTTTTACTCTGGGGCTATTGTATTAAAATTCATTCCAAGCTCTCTGCATGTGTTTTTTTGTAATTCATTTTGTTGAAAAAAATACGGAACATTTTCAACTATTATAAACAATCATGGAACAAAGGAACAGAAACTAATAAAACTTGATACAAAACACTTCTAAATGTGTCAGAGTTAATGATGAATGTTGAAGTTTTTTGAAGAAACTGGAAACTCTTACATTCCACGTCTATTAAAGATAGGATTGGGTAGTAGTTTCACAATATCCTGCTGAAGTACAGTATCATTTCAAGGGGCAAATGTGTTCTAGCAGCATTCCGAAGTAAACATCAAGTATTCAATTGAATAACCAATATAATATGTTTCTCTCAATGACTATGAACTATTAAGTAAATAAAAATTGGATTATTACTCCTACATACCGCAAAAATAATATATTATTGCACGAACGGGGTAAATGTATATTGAAATTTGCATAAGAGCGAAACGCTCCCTTCGCTTATCTGTGCTTAACTTAAATCCAAGTTTGAATTTCGACAGTTTCTAGTGATGGCTCACTAGAATAGCATATTTCGAGCTCTGTCTAATAGGTGGCACAAGAATATCTATTTAAATAGCCATTTTTAAACCGACTGTCACAATTGCCCCATTATCACATATACCCCACTTCACCTTATATAATATTCCGATGATGACACCAACTTTATTGGGGCAAATAGCGAGATACGTGAAATTTATAAACTTTGTCAATCAACTGAATTTGAAGCCTATGCCAAAAATAATATGATTCAGTTTCATTTTAATCCCCCTGGTTCTCCGCATTTTGGAGGTTTGTGGGAAAGTGCGGTAAAATCCTTTAAACATCATTTACGTCGTATAGTATCTGACGAAAACCCTCTTACTTATGAGGAATTTCATACTTCCATGGTTCAGGTGGAAACGGTGGTAAATTCTCGACCTCTCTTACCAATAACTAATGACCCTAACGACCTCGAAACCCTCACTCCTGGACACTTTCTTGTTGGCCATCCTCTTAACCTCATACCTGACATTGACATTCAAACAACACCGATGAACCACTTCACGAGATACCAGATGTTACAATCCATGGTTCAACACTTTTGGCGCAGATGGTCTACCCAGTATATACATACACTCCACGAGCGTTTAAAATGGCGTTTCAAAACCGATATGGAAAAGCTTCAAGGATCCTTGGTTCTTTTGAAGGATGACAACAATCCACCATCCAAATGGACAACCGGAAGGATAGTGAGTCTACACCCAGGCAAGGACGGTATCACACGTGTTGTTAGTGTACGTACCTCGAACGGCAATATTTTAAAACGAAGTGTTGTCAAGGTGTGCCCTCTCCCCATATCTGATGAAGATCAAGGACTTCCATAGACCCACCTATATCACGGACATTCGCAGTCAAAAATGGACTTACTTGTGTCACTGATAAAAATTTACATTATTTACCCAGAATTTAAATTATTGAAAGATACCGCAGTACTTTCAAGGGCGGCGGTATGAACAATCTTTTTCATCTAGTTCCTGTTTTAAACATAGCCACCAGCCTAAGGTGCTATCACCATGGTTTTTTGACATAGCTGTCAAGATACAGTCCACTTATTTTGTATTGTCACGATGAATAAAATCAATAGAAAAAGCTATTAAAATAAGCTGTTTTCTTTAACTAACCAAAGGATAAATATTCTGATCAAAGAGAAGAATCATATCCACACACACACTACTTGATGTCTACTAATTTATTTACACTCGGTATGATAATTGTCCTAATTTATCTTCAACACTATTTATATTCACTATCTGTTCACTCACTGTATACTGAAACTGTTTACCGGTTCACTGTATACTGAACAACTCCCGACTCACTCGAAAACCCGCGTATAAATAGTACCTCGAATCACTAGAACTTTTTTGAATTCACCGCCTTCCACACTGTTCGAGAACAGACTCGAACATTACCTGTTGGAGAACCTTTCATACTTTGCGGCAGGACCGGCTTCTGAATGACTGAGTTCGTAACGTTTGTAACCCGTTTTCCTCCTCGAGCGTTGTTGCTCGCGGCACGTCACACTTGACACCCTTTATATTTGTTCTCGGGCGCCAGATTTTTTTTTTCGAGGTTTACTCCACGGCCCCTTGACCCTTTGCGTCAAGAGTTCTGGGTAGCCTCAGATGGAGGTTACGGAAAAAATTCCAGGGGTCGTGTTGATATTTCGAGAAAAAAAATTTTCACTATCTAAAAAAAAAACAATGGGGAATATTCTCTCTACCTTGCGGACAGAATCATATGCAACTACCTACGGATAACTTTACAATCCTACTGAAGTGCGGTGAACTGATGGAGAATAAATAAATAACAGTCGCGAAAGGTTACTACAGTTTATTGATTTTCGCCCAAAATGTCACAACAAGCAATTTCAAAGCAAGGCAATGTATCAGTACAATTATAACAAAATGTATATACAAGAAACATAATCTAAAACGATGGCTTTTAATGTAATGCAAAGAAAATAAAAGCACATACAGTGTTCATTAATTTTGGTTAGCAAGCGGGTGAAACTGGTAGCATTTACCAAGCGAACTCATGCAAAAAAACTAAGGCCAATGCATATAAACAGGCAATCAAAGCGATCCCAATTAATTAAAAAAAAAAAACAACTACGCCGGGTATTTGATGCAACGGAATGAATCAGTGGTCCCTTTACCAGGTTTGGTCTTATATTCGAGAATTTGCTTTTCAGAAAAAGAAAATAATAATTTTACGGGATTCCAAGGAAAATATCAGACGAACCTGATACTCGCTAAAGACGCTACTAGTTACAGTCAAACACACCAGAACATCTAAAGATGGTTGAGAGCAGCTCAGAACAACAAGGGCTTGATTATCAGAAATTGATTGAAAAATATATATATTTGGGAACGGTATTTTCACAAACGGAAATCTCTCGGAGAATACCAGATAAACCTGAACGTCAGCGAAAACCTGATACTCTCCAAAGATCTTACTAGTTACACTCAAACACACCAGAACGTCTAAGAATGTTTGAGAGCACTCAGAATAGATTGTGACTAAGGGGAGTTAATTGGAAGTATTTTTGGAAACGGTATTCTTCCTAACGGAATAAGGACAGGAACGGAAGTCTCTCGGGGAATATCAGATAAACCTGAACGTCAGTGAAACCTGATATTTTCCACAGATGTTACTAGCTACACCCAAACACACCAGAACGTCTAATAATGTTTGAGAGCAGCTCGGAACAACAACGGTTTGACTATGGGAAATTAATTTAAAATTTTATTGGGGACGGTATCTCTACTAACGGAAATCTCTCGGGGTATACCAGATAAACCTGAATGTCAGCGAAAACCTGATACTCTCAAAAGATCTTACTAGTTACACTCAAACACACCAGAACCTCTAAGAATGTTTGAGAGCACTCAGAGTAGATTTTGACTAAGGTGAATTGATTGGAAGTATTTTTGGAAACGGTATTTTTCCTAACGTCTAAGAAAGTTTGAGAGCAGCTCAGAACAACAACGGTTTGAGGAGATGCTGGGAAAGGTTTCGCAGTAAGAATTACCGATTACGAATAACAAAGAAACTTCGGAGAGGACCACTGATCAATAGTTATTCTTAAAATCTAACACAACACCAGTTTGAAATTGTGTTCAACTTTAAGCTTAAACGAAATTAAAATTGGAAATACGAATTATAATCATTTGTTGCTGAAAACGGTATTTCAGCAGAAAACTATATTTATTTTACCTATTGAAACAGAACCAATTCAGTTTTAGTTTCTTAAGACTCACCTTCACACTATCAAAACAACTGCAGGTTTTTGTGTCAAAATTGAAAAAAAAAAAAAAAAACTCGGAGCGGCAGCAAAGCTTGCTAAATATCACGACTGACCCTCTCAGTCGTCGGCTTTCAAGAGACCCCTTTCTACTTTTTAAAAATCCTTTAACCTATGTCCCATCCCCACTTTAATAGTCTCCGCGAATATATTCCAAAAATGCTAAACTTCTACGCTAATTTGAAATCAATTATCGTCACCCGGAATATCTAGTTTTTCTTTCCAAAATTAATGATACACTTTACAAAAGGTTCTCTTTTGAATAAAGTAGACGGAAATTCTAAAATGTTTGAAATAAACTAATAATGTTTTACAGCGATGCCTATCTGAACATCTTTTCAGGTAAATTGATAAAAAAAACTTTAATGTATAAGAATAATAATAACCGAAAATGTAACTTCGTTTTACAACGATGCCTAGCTGAACATCTTTTCAGGTGAATTAATTTAAAAAAAAAAAACTTAAATGTCTAAAAATAATAAAAGCTGGAAATGTAACTTCTTTACATACCCCCCTTTCTTACGAAAAAAAAAAAATTCTTGACGAAAGCACAGTTTTCGTCAAGATATTTTTTTCACATATTTAAAATCGGAATCAAAATTATTTCTCAACTAAAAAAAAAATTAAGTTCGACCACTTTTCACCAGACGGTCTTTAGGATCCACTTCCTAGGCTCGGCGTCTGCGGATTCGGTAAGGACATGTAGCTGGTCCAGCTCTTCGGGCGACACTCCTCTGGACATCAGAGTACCGACAAGGCGCACTGGTTGGAGTTGGTGCGCATTCGCGGAGATCACACTGGACTCCCATATCCCGAGAAGGATGGACTGGACTAGGGCGGCGAGTGAAGTGGGCCTGAACGGCAACGGACTTCTGTGCTACTTTGTCGTGGCATCGAGATGGTTTTCGGTGGACGAGGTCAACACACGGACATTTTCGTGACATTCGACCATAGCGGCTGCATCGGGAACAAAATATAATACCCTTTCCGGTACAATGATTGCGGCGGTGGCCGACGGTACCGCATCTCCAGCACAAATCATCTTTAATCTTTATGAATAGCTCAGGTTTAGGGTGGCTATGTTTCCTTTCTCGCAGTGGAGAGTTCCCCTTTTGGCGTGGTCGCATGACTCGGTCCCTGGACGTCGATCGTCGAACTATTTCGGGTCTGCTCTTAGGCAACTGCTTGACGGACGAAGGTTTCAGTTCTTCGGCCTTGTTCTCGGGTAAACTTTCAATATCGGACATGGTAATAACTTCAATCGAGTCTTCGGAATCCATACTTTCAGCAAAAGATCTGGAAACTATAAAGGTTATAGAGTTTGGATCAACCATTGTGGGTCAATAACTCAATGTCACAAAAAATTATTAGTAAAAAAAAAACGTATGAGAGAAAAAAAATCTTATAAATATATACGTAAGTAGATAAACATTAATTTCCCCCCGAGTAGGGAGGAGGTAGCCATGAATTGTGGAGTTTTCCATCACGCCCCTTCAGGCTCACGCGGCACCATTTTACGGGGTCCGCTTTCGGTGGCCGTAGTGCTTGGGCCTTGTCTATCCACGTTTTCGGCCAGGGTAGTGTCGAGGTATGGTTCTCTATGAACGCCCACAGTTCTTCCTCCAGTGACGCAGAATCGGAAGTGACCATATCGGGACTTCGCGACGGTAGGGAAGTCGAGTCGAGTGAGCCCCTGAAAGTGGCTTCGTCAAGGAACGGTTGCGGAGCCGAAAAACTGGGGACCTCGTCAAGGAACGGTTGCGAAGCCGAAAATTTGGAGACCTCGTCAAGGAACGGTTGCGGAGCCGAAAAACTGGAGACCTCTTCAAGGAACGGTTGCGGAGCCGAAAAACTGGAGACTTCGCCAAGGAACGATTGCGTAGCCGAAAAACTGGGAGCCTCGTCACCAAGTGGCTGGAAAGACGACCATATGCCGGAAGAATATTGAGTGATGGATTCCGAAACTTCCGCAGCATTTGGAGCGGAAAATTCCCCGGTCTGTACGGTAGTTCTTTCATAAAGGGTGCAGACCAGCACCTTATCGACGTGAACTCCGGGTTCTGGCGGTTCGGGGGAAGAAGGAGGAGTCGCTCCTGGAACGTGAGGAGTAACCCCCATCAACTTGGCGTCGACATTGATGTTCTCGAAGTTTCCCATCGTGTTTACGGAGTCAAACCATTCCTCCTCAAGCTGTAGCCAGTCTACGTTCTGGTCGTAATCCAAATACGGTGGGAGGTTGAAACTGTTGTTGTCATGGGATATGTCCTCGGGTTCTCTGACTGGTGAGGAGCAGGGTGAGGTGGTCAGGTCTATGATTTCCCATTCCTCTTCATGTGGGGGCTGATTCAACCGACGGGCAGCTTCCTTAACTGAAGTAGTCCTCTGGCGTTCTTCCTCTTGTTTCCTCTTCCAGTCTTCTAACGGCGAACGGGTGGGTAACGGGGAGCTTCCACGCGGTGGACCGTCACACCTCGGTCTCATCCTGTGAAACTGAAATACATTAGATATTAGCGGATTTTAAATCCTTCATGTGCACCCGGTTATATCGCTTGCCTTGGTCGTCTTGCAAATCATAAACTACCGGTGAAATGACGCGAATTACTTTAAACGGACCAGAATATTTCGGAGCAAGTTTAGCGGCTACATGATCAACGGCGAAAGACAAGGTATGTTCTTTCCTCATGATGTAACGTTATATTTGACCACTATCATTGGAATATTCAAATATCTACCGGACGGCGAGTAGCCAGTCCTTTTTTCTCATCAACATGTGATTCTCGTCGAAAACCTGTAGCACCGATCATCGCTAGAAGGCAAAATTTTCACATTTAATATGCGACGAATAATCTACGTTGGTGAGGTTCAGTATACACTGATATTGGTCAAATATTTCAATTCTTCTTTCTTATAGAGAGATAGGAATTAAGAACACACTGTTAATATTTAAATTATTCCTCGAAGCGGAGCATGTGAACAGGAGAGGAATATACAACGTATGTCGATTGCTCATCGCATGGTTCAATTTAATAGCGAGTAGTTAAAATAAGCTTTCTTTCTCCTGTGAACCATCAACCGATAAGGTTAAGAATTTTTAATTTGTTGTGAGAGATTTACCTCAAAATGGATCTTTCCTAAAGTGTATTCAATGTGAATGGTAAGTTGCATTAACGTGTATGCTTTTCGTTTTTAATTTTTGCTTTATAGTTTTCCCTTCTAGTGATAAGCGCCAGATACACACATACAATGATATTTTTTTTTATCTTGTTCTTTTTCTAGTTTTTCTTATACAGCGATGCCTATCTGAACATCTTTTCAGGTAAATTAAGAAAAAAAACTCAAATGTATAAGAATAATAATAACCGAAAATGTAACTTCGTTTTACAACAATGCCTAGCTGAACATCTTTTCAGGTGAATTAATTTAAAAAAAAAACTCAAATATCTCAAAATAATAAAAACTGGAAATGTAACTTCGTTACACGTTGTCCCCTCCTTAATAGTAAGTTTCTCCTGGAACCCCTGTGTAGCCGGGACTGGATGTTTGAATCGGCAACTGGATCCATTCCTACACTTTCCGGTCGTATGGATATAACAGGGTACTGTTTTCATCGAATACTGATAACGTGGGTAATAGCTGCAGATTAAAATGTGGACATCGATATCTTCGAAGATCACTTTCACCATATTCCTAATGACTCGCCAATCCAACTGGCTGCTCTCTATCTTGGGCATCGCTAGTTTCTTCACGTTGGATTCCAGCACGTGGTCTCGAAGATTTCGTAGCGCTTTCCACACGTTCCGGTAGGTGAATCGATCTTCAAATTCGTTCTTTGTTACGAGATAGGAGATGTGTCGTGAATGGTGTTCAAGTTTCAGTGTCTTGCCAGGGGTCGGAATCTGTTCTGAAAGATTTTCTGATTGTCCAAACTTCTTTCGAAAGACGAATGCCAAACCTCGTGCATTTTTGATATTGGCTGGGATGTTGTGTGCCAGTGAATAGTTTTTCGGGAGCGTGAAGAAATCTTGGCGTTGCTCTGTAGTAACTCCAAATCTAGCTTTACCGGTACCTCCATATGCGCCCATAAATTCTTCGAAGGTAGGGTCAGGATCTTCCCGGATATGGTGTACTCTTTTTTCTTTGCCATGGTCTCCTTCGAATGGCGCTAGTCGATTTTTGTGGACTACTTTCGGTTTTCCATTGGGAATCTCAATTATGCGATAGATGACGTCGTTGATCTTCTTCTTGATTGAGTATGGACCCTCCCAAGATTTTTGTAGTTTTAAAGAAAAGCCTTTTCTCCTCGTTGGGTTGTGTAACCATACTCTGTCCCCTTCTTTGAAACTGCCTTCTGTAGCCTGCGTGTCGTACTGTTTTTTCATTCTATCGCCGGCAACTTAAAGATTCGTTCGAACCAATTCGTGTACATCGTCCATCCTTTTACTCAACTGGATCACGTAGTCTTCTCCCGCTAGATCTTCTCCAGGACGACAACCAAATTCCAGGTCACAAGGAAGCCTCATTTCGCGTCCAAATAGGATTTTCGCAGGTGTTTCACCTGTGGACTCATTGATGGCAGATCAATAAACCAATGCAAATAGGGAAATGTACTGGTCCCAATCTCTCTGGTGGCTGGAAACTACTTTGGACAGGTATTTTCCAATGGTCCTGTTCATTCTTTAGACCATATCGTCTGACTGTGGATGCAATGCCGTTGTCCTGGTCTTTTTTATTCCCAGCTCATCACAAATTTCCTGAAATTCATGGCTTTCGAAATTCCTTCCCTGATCGCTGTGAACTTCCAATGGCACTTCATATCGGCTAATGAAATCATTTACCAATACATCTGCGACAGTTGTGGCCTCCTGGTTCGGAATTTCGTAAACTTCTACCCATTTGGTAAAATAATCCATCAGAATGTATTTACCATTATTTTCTGTCGTCGGAAATGGTCCCACGATATCTCATGCAATCCTTACGAATGGGCTTCCAACATTGTATTGTTTCATGGGGGCCTTTCTCTTGCGATGTGGTCCATTACTCGTAGCACAATTCGTACACTTCTCACGCAAGTCCTTCACATCGTCGGAGCTGTTCATCCAATAAAACCTTTCTCGGACTCGCTGAAAGGTTTTCTTCACTTCGAGATGACCTCCTGATGGACTGTCGTGTAATTTCTTCAGTACCTCAGCCACTCTCGATCTCGGGATAACTATTTGTCGCCTATTTTCGGAACCATCATCGTTTACAAGGACTCGTTTCAACAGGCCTTTTTCCAGGACAAGGGAGTACCACTGAGCCCAGTATGCCTTCAGTGTTGGTGAACATCTTGACACTTCTTGCCAGGTAGTTCGCCGATTTTCTTGCTTCCATTGCCGGATCATCTTGAGGTGTGGATCATTATTTTGATCTTCTCTGATCCTGGTGGGTGACCACTCTTCAGTGCTTACTGTAGTTCTTGAAACTACAGCTTCCTCAGATTCCACCTTGTTGCAGTGGGAATAGTCTGGTTGGCATGGTCGTCTAGACAGGGAGTCGGCTTTTCGGCGATTCACACCAGCTCGTAGAAGTTCTTGGTTTGCTGGAGTCCTAGGGCGCTTACACGAACTGCGTACATACCCTAGCTCGCCACAATTCCAGCATCTAATCTTCCTCGGCTTTCGTTCTACCATGCTTCTTATTGAACGGTCCTAACTCTGTTATATTCTGACGTCTTCGTGGCTGCTTCATATTCAAGAGCAGTAGTCAACGCATCGACCAATGTTTTGGGTTGGGGTAAACAAAGCATATCAGGGTCACGTAAGACATCAATAAAGGCCTGGATGCCTAGACATTCCATCATGTTTTCTGGTGCTGATAATAATAATAATAATAATAATAAGTTTATTCTGGGAAAAAAATATACATAGTATTTGACAATACACATATAAGATAAAACAATATCATGCGAATAAACTAAATATCCACGGAAGTATAGGTAAATACTTGTTTGTGGTATAGGAAACTTATGAATAAGACTATATCTATTGACAATATTTAAGAAATCAGTTGAAACAGTATTGGAATGTATAAATATGATTTTTTTCTATTATAAGTATTTATTCATATAAATTACTTTATTCACGAGCAAAGACAATAAACAACATGTATAACAAGAGAATTATCACGAAAAAAATGGTGAAGCGGATACAATACAAATTACAACAGAAATAAAACAAACTTCCACTACAACTCGCTTAAGACCTTCACAGGTTGCGCGCGAGCGTTCTCTTTTTTAATTCACGTTTCAAATACATTTTGTCCATTCCAACTTGCTTATAATATATATTATATGCATTACACTTTTTTGTCCAATTGAGTATTCCTTTACTGTTTCTAACGTGTGTCTCCTTTTTTTTAGTTACATACTTAAATCTAGACATTTAAAATATCTCTCTCAATCAGGGAGTTTTTAGTAGACCTTTCAACTTGTAGGATAAATGATTTTATATATGATTTGAAAAGACCTATTGAATTAATTTCTAATAAATAATTTTTATATCTGGTTGGTAAAAAGTTGTTAATTATGGTCTTCAGAAATTTCAATGATTTTTGTCCAATGGTTTTGTTTTTTAAATCAATTTCTATATTTTCTTTAAGTCTGTATCGGGTGTTGTAATTGTGATCGATTTTTTGGAGTAGTGATGATTTATTCTTATAAATGTATATAACGACATTGTAAAAATATGTTTGTCTAATATCCAATAAAGTTGTTTCTGAGAATAGAGAGTAAGTTGGGTGAGTATTCTTTTTTTTATAAATTATTTTTAAAAACCTTCTTTGAATAACTTCTAATTTTTTTAGGTGTGTTTTTGATGCAGAACTCCAGCATAATATTGCGTAGTTAATTCTAGATTCAACAAGTGAATGGTACACTACTCTCAGATAAACAGGTTTCAAGATAGTTCTCATATATTTGATTTTATATAATAGTGACCTAAGTTGTTTGCAATGTTATTTATAATGTAAGTCCCATCTAAGGTGGGAATCTATAATTACTCCTAGATATTTAATACTTTTCTTCAATTTTATTATTTTTTTCCTTGACTTGTCTATTGTCAACTCGGTGAATTGGGGTAACTTATTTTTATAGCTACAGAATGGGACAAACAACGTCTTTTCAAAATTAATAGTCAGCTGCCTACAGTCAAACCATTCAGAAATATTGTTGAAATCTGTCTCTATTACTTCCTTCAGCTCTTGCCACGTATTACCCTGGTAAAATATCGCCGTATCGTCAGCGAATCCGATGATGTTTCCTTTAGTTTTTAGAGAAAACAAGTTATTAATGTATATTAAGAATAGGGTTGGTCCAAGAACTGTGCCCTGAGGTACTCCAAATTTGATTCTCCTATTAGGACTAATACAAGTTTCTATTTTAACACTTCTCTGTCACTCAAGTAACTTTCAAATAAGTTCAATGGAACTCCGTGGATTCCTATATCCTCCAAGGTCAACAAGAGCTGACTATGAGATACGGTGTCAAATGCCTTGGCAAGATCCAGGAACAAGCAAATTGAAGGCTTAGTTGCATCCAGCGAGTCATAGATTTGGTTTATCAAGGCTACTATGGCATCACTTGTTGAAAGTCCTTCCCGGAAACCAAATTGAGATTTTGATAAAATATTATATTTATTTAAATATGCAGTTAACCTAGATTTTAGGGATTTCTCGAAAATTTTTGCAACTGCTGATATTAGTGAGATAGGTCTGTAGTTTGAAAAACATTTTTTATCCCCTTTTTCATATATTGGAGTTATTATGGCCTTTTTAAATTCTGCTGGACACTTTCCCGTTTCGAAAATGGAATTGATCAAATCAACTAAATATGGAGCGATCATTTCTGCAATTTCTTTGATAGCTTCAGATTTAATGTTGTCTATACCTGGTGCCTTTTTGTTTTTTAATGTTTTTATAATATTTAATACTTCCGGCTCTGTTACAGGCGTTAAAAAGAAGGATGTATTCATCTGAATACGATCGTTCTTGCAAACAGGATTGGTTGGGTTATTTATTTTTCTTGCTAATTTTTCTCCAACGTCAGAGAAAAAGTCGTTAAATTTTTGTGCTATATGTATAGGTTCCTTGACTGTGGCTCCATCCTCTGTGACTATTTCTTCTATTTTATCTTCATTTTTATTATTATTACAACCTTAATAGTTTTATCGACAATTCTCCTGTAATTTAAGTACTCTGTTTTTATTTCGATATTACCGGGTTCTCTAGAAAGTTTCCTGTAGAGTTTATTCCTTCTCTGAATAGAAGTTATTATACCCCTTGTAATCCATTTTTTTCTTTTATGGATAGATCTTTCTATGGATAAGCAGATCGGACTAGTCGGGCGATATCCACCTCATACTCTTGAAGGGTTTCGTCACGTCTTTGTCTTCGATTTTTCATTTGGGATTGGTACAAGTGTTCTAGATGTTCGTGACCATATCGCATGTCCAACCTCTTCTTCAGCTGCTTGAAGTCATCCGTTTCTTCAAGAGATATCGTCTGAAGCACATTCAAGGCATCTCCGCGAAGCGCGATGGTCAAGTTCACTGCCTCCTCCCTGTCTGACCAATTATTCGCTTAGCGGCTGCTTCAAATTGTTCAACATAGTTGGTCCACGACAGCTTTCCGTGAAACGTTGGGGCCTTGACTCGAGCAAAACTGCAAACATCTTCTATCTTTCTATCATCTGGCTTGCAGGGTTTTATTTGCTCGATCTTCTTTTCTTCTGCTGGCATGTCTTGTGCTTTTGAGTCTGCCATTTTCCTTTCCAACTCCTGGATCTCCCCTTCCATTGTTGTAATTTTATTCTCCATTTTCTCGATATTTGATTTTAGAGGGGAAATTTTATTTTCGACTTTAGCGGCAATGTCCTTTTTTATTGACAAAATATCGGCCGAAATATCGTTCTTTATATCAGAAATATCATTCTTCATGGTAAAAATCTTCTCGTCCATATTAGCAGAAATATCGTCCTTCATAGCAGATATTGACGAGATTATGGTGGAGGACTCGTCATTGAATAAGAATGTTTCTGGATCCAAGTCTTCACTTTCCAGTGCTATTTTCAGTCTTTCAACCAATTCACTCTCCTTTCCGGACGCTTCCAGCTCGCGATTTTCTAATTCTGCTTTCAGTTCCGTTGCCCTCAGGTCACATAGTCTCTTAGCCATTTTCACGTGACTATTTATTTATATTACCCCACACCTGACACCAATGAAATGTTTTTCTCATTCATTTGAACTGTTTTTTCACCGTGGGATGAAATTATACGCTCTCTATGGCTAATTACTTCATAGTAATAGTTAATTATTGAAGAAACACACAATATAATAAACTTAATTTATATACATACTACTTAATGTCTACTAATTCACTTACACTCGGTATAATAATTGTCCCAATTTATCTTCAACACTATTTATATTCACTATCTGTTCACTCACTGTATACTGAAACAGTTTACCGGTTCACTGTATACTGAACAACTCCCGACTCACTCGAAAATCCGCGTATATATAGTGCCTCAAATCTCTAAGCCTTTCTTGAATTCACCGCCTTCTACGCTGTTCGAGAACAGTCCCAGACATTACCCGTTGGAAAACCTTTCTAGAAAGGTCGCATTATATTCGAAAAATATAATGATCAGGCATAAAAATTCTTCAAAAACTCACTCACCGTTTTGTACCTCGTACAATTATCAATTAGTCCCCAAATTGGTTGACATGAGAGCCAACTTTTAAAGGGTATAATTGAAGTTATAGTACAGTTTATGTTTTGAGTTATTTGTTGTGTATTTCATAACGAATCTACTTCTCCGAAATATAACAACATAGAAATAATCCTTGGAAAAGTGATAAAGCTTGAAAAATTTCATTTGACACGTTACCTTCATATTCTTCAATGATTTTCGTAAATATCGCTACCCCTGACAACGTATGTAAGTATCAACAGGAGACTTTTCTCTTGACGAGACTTTATTTCGAATTTATCCAACGATAAAATTCCCGTTTCCATGGATGAAGTTATTTAAATTCGACTATCTTATGCACCAGTGAACTGTCTGCTGCAGCCCCTCGAATCAATGAAAAAATATCCATTATGTTCTGAACATTCCAAGGAAACGATATAGTTTGTTTCATTATTTTGTTTATACATACAAGCAATGACAGTACATTCACGTGATATCAGTTTTCATGAATATAAATTTATTCTCAAGAGGAAAACTCTACTTAGCACCATTCAAGAAATTTCACATAAGAGTGGTTTGAAGTTTCACTCGTGACAAAAATTATAATTATTTGTTAACTATTGTTCCGTTGTTTTCAAAAAAACAAAAACCAAAAAACCAAAAACAATGTTTGAGAACTCCGTACATTAATAAAATTGGAATATAATAATAAAAATAAGGATAAGATCTTAGTTACCTATTCGTATACTAATCCTCATCATCCGGAATATTATTATTATGAGGAAGATCTTGGTAAAAACCCTGGAACATCTTTGGTGCCCACTTCAATAAATTTTGAGGATGTTTATATTTTTCCCCCAATAACATTTGGTGCATTCCTTATCACTGATATCTAGTCTGGAGATGCCATAGACTTCCGTGTATTTCGGCTTAAATCTAGGACATTAAAATCTTTTTCGTCAAAAGAAGTCTTGCAGAAAACTTTGCGTAGTTGTTCAGACCAGACTTACATGTGAACCACCCGTGAAATTTTGAATTATTTTCAGTTAATAAATAACAAGAAATCTCCAAAATCTATTATATCCATGTAAACTAGTAAATCTTGTACTGGCCAGTCTCACAAGCTGTTGCTAATCCCACGGCGTCATGATCTGGAATTTAGGCATTTTTTTTGGCTTGATCTATGAGCGAATGACGTGCGAAGGAGATAGTATCTTGAGTTTTATACCAATTCTTTAATGGGGCAGCAGCAGCCCAAAATTACTACCTCCGTTTGATATATTTTACCTCTCAGTACATCTTACTTTTGGTTTTTTTGTTACTCTTTTAGATTTGATTTTGAAAGAATTTCTCTCTGATTTCTCCACTTAAAGTTATGTAAGTTTTAATAAAAATACGATTTTCGTGAAAAGTGGAGGAAGTACAGTTCACCTCTGGGGTACAGAAATGAAAATAAAAAGTTATTAAAAAATAGTACATATTAACAAAATACGATCATTCATTTCATTCTCAATCCAATCAGTTCTGTTACCAAGGACGAAACTCCGATCCAGCACAATCACAACTCACCACAGTGCAGGAAAAAATGCTGTCGACAAAACGTCATCTAAGAAGGTGAATCTGTTGGCTACCAAGGTCTTCGTCACAGTTTCCTCTTGCGGTGCTGTTTCCTTGGGAAGAACGAAACTATCGCCAATGAATATTATTTGGAGCATTTGCACAGTTTAGATATCAATTGAAAGCATTTGGCGAAAAAAAATTTGCTTTTCCATCAGGACAATGCACAAATGACAAAAATGCATAAACTGGTCAACCAACTGCTTCGTCATCCTGCTTTTTTCCTAAATTTGGCTTCATGCGATTATTTCCTGATTACTTATTAGGTGTAGTGACCACATACTGGGAGATTTGCGCGTCGGTCGGATCTTCTGATGATAGTGACCAGTTAAAAGGCATATTAGACAACCTGTTATTTTAAGTATAATCTAACACTTGTTAATCGGGCCTTTTTTTCTAAAAAATATATGAAGAAGAAGTGGACCCAGGAATATTTCTGTGGCTGCTATCGGTGTGATGTCAAGGTCACCAATTATTCTTTGTATACCCTGAGGATCTCAACCATCAAACAATAGCTTTATCGGTCTGACAATCGTCAAATACATCAAACAGATTTGTTCGACCCTTAACACCCAAACATATAACATTATGCCAAAAGTTTTTCCATGAGTTATTTCTCATAAACTATAGATGCAACGATAATTTCAAAAATGTATCGTTCTCTCTTGTTAGTAGAATAGATGCAATATTCCTCCTAACAAAATTCATGCTCCATTTTATTTCGATGTAACATAACGAATTAGACGTAGAGATCAAATTTTAAATTTCTTAGAATCGTGGCATGACAAATTCAATTCGTCTAACAACAGCTTTGCCTTTGTTGAATCTTATAATGGAGCCCGCTACGGCATCGGAAGGAAATGAAATTACACGTTGGGGGTTACCCAGTATGAAACATTGATACAAATGCTCCACATTAATCAAAACTACAAATTAATATTAATACTAACCGCCAACATCTCATCAAGAAAAAAAATACACGATTTTTTCAACTGATTAAAAGGTGAAGTGAAAAAAAGCAATCCAAATAAAAACACTGAGGTATATATCGCAGACTTATGTACTTTCCTCATGATAAATAAGTCTTTATCACGTAATGAATGAATCACGTTCACGTTAAGAGAGATATTATAATGTGAACTCTTTGGGTATTGCGTTTCCAATAGTTGTGATGTGACCAAGCTCAAATATTGTCAAGCTAAATAATACACCAACAACAAGGAACGAAATTACACTTAAACTGTGTCTGAGGACGCCATGTTTAAAATTAGTCGTCATATTACTATATCATATTATTCTTGTAAGTGGAAATTATTTTATAGATGATCTATGTCACGTTTATATTGTCGACAAAAAGTGCAGATGTAACTATTGATTGGAAAATAGCTATGAAATTCATTCGATAACACGTCACTGTAACCTAACACACTTCACTTGTATCTATGTTCTTAGAAGTATAAGTCATTAATGACCCAGTGACACCTACGGCCTAACGAATTCGATAATTGCGGAACTAGCAAAACGTTACACCTATGCTCAATCCCTTAAGAGATGGGATGGAATCAAAGGATGCAGTCTTGCCAGGATCACCCTGGGCGACCCTGGAAAGCTGGCGCCGAAGAAATATTTGGCGATGACCAGGAAAAACCTACGTTTAACAGTAGCATTTCTGACTGGTCACTGTCAACTAAGGAAACACCTCCATACTATGGGGTTAGTGGACACACCTCTATGCAGGATGTGTGAACAGGAAGATGAAACTGTCAGGCATGTCTTATGCGAGTGTCCGGAGTTATCGTCAATAAGAGAGTGTGTGTTCGGTGAGTCTTTGCCTACACCTGCCGATATAAAGGAGATGTCTCCTAGTGACCTGACCACCTTCCTGAGAAGGACAGGATGGACAATGACCTAGGAGGACAACTCCTCGGGAGAATGTACAATGGGTCACATGTGGCCTAAGTGCTGTGAGCCTACACACTCACCCTCCCCACTCTACAGAGATACAGAAGTGATTAATGAATAACTAGACGCTAGCACAAAATCCTTTGAAGTCGTACTGCTGCAAAACGGAAAACCGGTTGCATACGCTTTCAAAACCTATCAGCGTAACCCAGAAAAAATGTACTGCACTTAGTCTGATTGAAGAGACAGATGATTTGCTGTGGCAAATATTTTAGCATATTATTGTGTAGGGAAAACAGTTATTTTTCAAATGCTTAGCCGTATATAACAAAAGTAGCAATGGTCCCAGAACAGATCCCTGCGTAACTTAACTTAAAATAGGTTCAAGCGGGGAATATGTAGTATGGACGCTCACACAAAATTGTCCTGAAATGTGAAAGGCAGCTATCCTGCTCTTCACATTTCCTATGATACCATAATGCTAAATTTTATGTAGTAATTAACGCGTACGGATCCAGTCAAAAATCTGGTTTGGTGATAAATCAGAGGCTGTAGTCTGATTATACACACAAAATCAAGATAAATGACGGTTGTTGATGAACCATTATTAGAGGTTATAGTCTCCCATCATTTACACACAAAATAATTGTTAAAGCTCAATGTCGTTGTATGAAGCCATGCTACTGAAAGGTGAGGAAAAAAGGAAACATTTTGTCAGATTCAATCGACTCCATTGTTGAGAGATTATACTTGCACTACTTTAAATTCTTTTTCAAAATTAAGAAGACTTGAAATTAAATACGTGTGCCTACTTCTATTGTTTATTCGTCTCTAATTCTCGCTCCACTACACATTGCCGGTCTAGCTACCAGCTCGAAAAAAGCGACGATGCCGCTTTCACAAATAAGTCTACATTTACAAAAATAAATAAATAAAAATATATCGAGCGCAAACATGCCGCCCACCTTGGAACACTTTGTTTTCAACATAAAACAAATAAAAATTCCTACGCGCTTGATTTACAAATCAACAGTTTACAGGTGACGGACAGATTTTTGAAAATGACCTTTCTAAATTTCCCGACTCAGTTTCCAGTAAAGCCACTCTAGCAACATTGTCTTTTCCCACAAACACTTCCAGTACCTTACCCATCTTCCATTCCATGGGGGGGCATAATATTATCGTCTTTAATAAGCACTATTTCACGCACCTTTAAATTGTGACAGTTCTGCTTCCACTTGCTTCTCTGCAGAAGCTCGGATATGTACACCTCACTCCATCGGGCCCATATATGCTGCTTCATTTGTTGTAGATGTTGGTACAGGGATAAACGATTAACTGGTAAACTTCTTACATCTAAACTGGCGATAGGGCTTATTTTACGGCCAATGAGAAAGTGTGCCGGTGCAAGGGAATGACGTCGTCGGGGCTGGAGGAAAGGGCATATAAGGGACGGCAATTGATTATGGCTTCAGCTTCCGAAAGCGAAGTATAAAATTGCTCGAAGGTGAGCGGAGTGTTAGTGACAACCCTTTTTAAATGACTTTTCATCGTTTTCACGCCCGCCTCCCAAAGTCCCCCAAAATGAGGTGAGTGGGGTGGTATAAAATGCCAGTCCACTTCTTCATTATTCAAATCATTGCTTAATATCACTTCGTTATCACTAATGAAACGCCCCAACTCTTTTAACTTGAATGTGCACCCAAAAAGTTACTACCGTTATCCGAGTAAATTGTTGAAAGCTTACCTCTACAAGCAGAAAATCCACGCAACGATAATATAGATGATTCCGTACTAAGATTAGTTACTAGTTCTAAGTGTCAGAAAACAAACATAAAGAGCAACATATGATTTCGACAACTTAGCACCTCGACCAATTCGGTCTTTTATTTGGAAGGGACCTGCATAACTCCAACTACATCAAAAGGATGTTTAGGCGTTAATCATTGCTCTGGTAAGTTACCCATAATAGGGGTTAATACTTTGGGGTTATACCTACTACACTTTATGCAATTGCGTACAATTTATTTGGTCAGTGTACGACCGGAAATTGGCCAATATTTTTCTTTTATCGACGCAAGTGAATGCTGAGGACCGCAGTGATAATTTGATATGCTCATTTGTAATAATTAATTTCGTGAGATGGTGATTATGCGGCAGCACTAACGGATGCTTTTTTCCAAATTCAAACTTAGCGTTCACCAATCTTCCCTCAACTCTTGAAAATCCATACTAATCTATGAAAGGATTCATACTCAACAATTTGCAGGCTTTTAATTTATTGTTATTAATTTGATATATCTCGGTTTCAAAAGAGCTTTGTTGAACATGTCTTAGAAGTAAATTGAATGACCCATCACTTTCGCCTTTTGATATTGGGCCATATTTGCGTTTATTTTTACTGATTCCACAATTATATATAAATCTGCGCATTAGAGCAGCTATTCGTTCCAGTTGAATAAGATTAGAGAATCTGTCAATGACATAATTTTCTCTGCATGTTACAACCCCTGTATTGCAAGCTGTTTTAATTTTTCTTATATCGGGTAAATCGTTATTTTGACAAATATTTTTTGGTCACTTTGCCTCATCCGAATGTGAAAACTGGCCCGTGCCACCACATATCTAAGCTTCGTATCTCAGAG
>CAJUYG010003643.1:0-16927 GCA_910591675.1 Galerucella calmariensis | reverse complement strand
GTTGTTATTGGGACTTTTTAAAATATACTATTCGGGACATGCCATGAACATCCTCGCAAAGACATCATATGAGATGTACCAATAGGTACGTCCATAGGATGTTGTTATTAGGACTTTTTTTAAATGTACTATTCGGGATATGCCATGAACATCCTCAAGGGGACCTCATATGAGATGTACCAATTAGGACGTCCATAGGATGTTGTTATTAGGACTTTGAAAAATATGTACTATTGTATTTTCAAAGGATATCGTATGCAGTTTGTTCCCGATAAAGTTTATTTCACTTTCTATAATAGTGGTTTTGAAATCAGCAATCAATTCTGATCAATTTATATCCCACATAGCAGAAAAACGGATTCACTTAGTTCATATTCCTGAAAGCAGATAACCTATAAATTTGTTCATTGAAAAACATTTATTTTGCAATTGCATATTTCTTATTTATTGGGTTAGTTAAGATTGTTGATATTGGGGTCTATTCTGTAACTAATCCTTTAAAATTTAGAGGCCTCTTAAAAATAAGTTTTTAACGGTTTTACAAAATATACATTTGAGTGTTCTTCATGGTAACATTTTATACAGTTGGATTCACTGTTCAATTTATGGCTGACCGACTAACATTCATAGCTGACTTGAACATTCTCTGTGTAATTTTTCACATTGTTTTCTACACACAACTTCAAAATTCATATAATTTCTCATATTTTTGTTCAGATTTTCGAGGTAGTAAATCGTTAACTGCATTATCAGCAAGATTGTGAAGTTCTAGTGGAGTGTATGATAATGTATCAACAACTCACTGTAACTCTGTAGATATTCACACAATACCTTATATGTATAAGTATTCCTGAAATCAACCCATTGGAAAAATTTAGAAAATAACAAAATGTATAGGGTGTTCTATTAAAAAAATTGGTAGGGGCGACCATAGGCGGAAGGAGGTTTAAGTTATAACGAAAAAAAAATTATGGATGAATAAACTATTTCTTGGTATAGTGTAACTAATGTTAATGTGATAACCTTGAATTGTATTACAAATTTTATGCAGGTTAATTTTAATCCACTATATTAATTTGAATTACATTTGAAAAACATTATTCCACCATATTCGAATTTATGAAAAAATTTTATGCATGCCATTTGTCGGCTTTTTTCCTTCAAAGGGATTAAAAATATTGGTCATCACATTAACAATAGTTACACTATATTCTTGTCTTTCAGGCCAAAAAATAGTGGCCATTTAGCAAGTATTGCGCAGTAAAAACTTGAGATTCACAGACCATTTCAATGAAAACTATCACTTTCATGAAAAACACGTCAAAAATTATATATGTGAAGGGAGACGTCATTTTGCTTATATGTAGACGTAACTTAAACCTCCCATGGTCAACCATCTTTTTCATATCTACAGTAATTACTAAAACTAAGATTTACAACATTCCATAATTCAAAAACACATTTCCTGGGTCATTATGAGGACTTGCTCCAATTCTCAATTGAGGAATTACATAAATTTGTATATTTTGACCATGCTACTCAACAGTAACGATTATTCATGCATTATAAGTTAATCATCATTATTTAATGTACCCACCTATATTTTTCATGTACTTATTAAAATTCATAAGTTTCATTCTCTACAAAATGAAAACCAAATTTTATGTATATCGAAATCCGAGATATATTCTCAAGCTTTGAAAAAAAATTTTTGGCTCTTGAATTGTTGGATAGTATACATTACAGAAAAAAAAATCGATTTGCATGTGGGCATGTTATTTTTGAAAAAACTATGTACGCTGTCCAATCGGTAATTATATGAACAAGTAAACTTTGCCCATTTTTCAAACGTTGCCAAATGGATTCGGACCAGCATTTACAAAACAGCTGTTTTCGCAGAGAACATTTGAATTTCTTAATAAATTAATTGGAAACCCATCAATCACAGTAACTCCAAAAATCCTGAGCTAGCCCAAAATATCTGAGATGTTCGGAATATTATCGATGGAAAAAATTACTCATATTAACTTAGATCTCAAAACACGAATTTATTTCTATCGTAATTGCAGGTATAAATATGTAATATACATTACATTATGAGGACCTGCTTCGATTCCAAATTGATGAATTACTTAAATTTGTTTTGACCATGTTACTTAACAGTAGGGATTATTCATGCATTATAAGTTAATCATCATTATTTACTGTACCTACCTTCCTATATTTTTCATGTATTGAAATTCATAAGGTTCATTCTCTACAAAATGAAAACCAAATTTCATGTATATCGAAACCCGAGATATAATGTCAAGCTCAAGCTTTGAAAAAAATTTATTGGTTTTCAAATTGTTGGATAGTAGGTATGCATTACAGAAAAAAAATTTTATATGTATATATAGGTATGTTACTTTTGAAAAATCTATCGGTAAGTATATGAACAAGTAAACATTGCCTTAGAGGTTCGTATCAGTACCAATATTTAGATGGCTTATAATTGCAATGTAGTTTAGAATATATTATATTCCATATAATATGTACAGTGCTATTCAAAAGTACCCTCCACCCCTCATATCTTTTGAACGACTATACTTACATTAATAAATTTTGGAGGGTGAAAATAAAGTGTTGTAAAATTCTCTACGAATGGTAACGGGTGACGTAATAGTAATAGATGACGTCACAGTGCCACTCTGGCCTATAATATTAAATAGGACCTTATGGCAAGTGATATTTCGATTGAAAGGCATTGGCATTGGCTACATAGCCATATTAATTTTGTTTGGGTTTAAACTAATTTTGTCGGATAAATTAAATAAATACCAAAATTATTGAAATTATTTTTTCATATTTAATTAATCAAATATCAACAATGGATTCTTATAGCAAGTGTTCGAAATGTGCTCCGTCTACTTCCTGACAGTAATACATCCTATTAGTAAACTCTCGTCGTACTGGTTCGAATGTGTCAGCTGAAATTGCATTGCATTCTTCAATAATTCTTTCTTTCAAAACGCCAATGCTATCTGGTGCCGTAGTATAAACCTTGGATTTCAAGTACCCCCATAAAAAAATCTAATGGTGTCAGATCTAGTGACCGAGGTAGCTATTCTATAGGATCTCGCCGGCCGATCCATCTACTTCGATATTCTTCATCCAGGTAACGTCTTACTGTACCATAATTATGTGCAGGAGCACCATCTTGTTGAAATGTTATTTCCAGATGGCCGAATTCATCTGGATTATCTTCCAGAATTTCAAGAATTAACGGCTCAATTGCATTTTGTAACATCTCCAGATACACTTCACCGCTTAAATTTGCATTTAGGAGAACAGGACCAACTATGTGGTTTCCCAAAATACCTGCCCAAACATTGACTTTTTCTGGAAATTGGGTATGTTGTTCACGAAAGGTGTGAGGATTTGTGTCACTCCAATACCAATAATTTTGTGTATTCACATTTCCATTGAGGCAAAAAGTACTTTCGTAACTAAAACAAATTGTTTTTGTGTAATTTGGGTTTTGACTAATTTTATTTGTCATACATTCACAGCTTTCGAGTCTTCTGTCGGGGTCGTCATCCGAAAGGTGGTGCACCATTTTTAACTTGTATGGATGAAATTTATTTTTAAGCCAACACTCTCTGTTCTGTACTTTCACTTACTTCACAGATAGTCGCAAATTTAGTTGAAGAGGAAGTAGGGTTTACTACCATTTCAGCAACTGAGTATATCAATTTTTTTATCATCACTAAATGTTGGTCGACCAGATTGTTTGGCATCTTGAACATTACCTATTGCTTCAAACTTGTAAAGAAGCTCCCTCAAATGAGTTCTCCAGATAGGGCGATCTGGGTATCTCTCATTAAATAAACTTCCCGCTCCATAGAGATTCTTTCTAGATTCACCAATTATTAAGATAGCTGCTACTTTGTCGGCTTGAGTACGTACCATTTTGACTATGTAAACTCTTAAACGTCTCTTTAAACAATAATAAAATTAAATATTTAAGCTATTTATAAAAACTTTACAAAGCAACAAATAATATCAAATTAAAAACGTCAATTTTTTTGACAATCAACCAGAGGCGGACTGAAAAATCTTCAATATTTAAATGTGAAATAATAATTTTGGTATTCATTGAATTTATCCGTCAATATTAGTTTAAACCCAAACAAAATTAATATGGCTATGTAGCCAATGTCAATGCCTTCCAAACGAGATATCACTTGCCATAAAGTCCCATTTAAAATTATTGGCCAGAGTGGCACTGTGACGTCATCTATTACTATTACGTCACCTGTTACCATTCGTAGAGAAGTTGACAACACTTTATTTTCACCCTCCAAATTTTATTAATGTAAGTGTAGCCACTCCAAAGATACGAGGGGGGAGGGTCTTTTGAATAGCACTGTATATTTCTCACATGAATCGACATATCAATTGACGAAATTAACTAAGATCAGAGTAATCAGTACACGTATTTATTCAGAATTTAAATAGATGTAAATACAAAATATTTCTCATTGTGAGTTATCACAATCACTTTTTTATGAGCGTCGTTGAGAGGCAGATAGAGGTACTTGCTCAATCCTCTCTAAAAATCATAAAAACTCACAACAAAACCCTGCACTGTTAATTATGTATTCACTTAAATTTGTCTTCAATTAAAAGTGGAGGTCAACAAAATATTGATTATTTAGTAAAAAAAGATTATAATATGCTAAAAAGTTTTATTGGCATAAACCTTTTATTATTTTATAATTTATAATTTCTTTTTTTTATTTGCTCATTTTTCACTCAAGTTTTTATCATTGCAACGCCTCTTTTAAAAACACCTGGATTAGCAGCTATCATTTCGTTTATTCTTTGAAATGATGGAAGCTTATTGTTTGACCAACAATCCCTAGAAGTTCCGTTGCTATTCTTTTTTCTTCGGTTGTCCAGCGAACTTCACGAAACTTGCCGCATCGTGAAGCTGTAATATTTGAAAACTTACTAAAAATAATGCGAAAGTATAAAAACATAGAACAATTAATTGCGGTTTTGTAGTTAACTACTGCAATTACAGTTTCCTGCAAATACATTGTCATTTCAGTGCAGCGTGTTATCAATAGATGTCAAAGGTAATAGTTTAATACTATTATAACGCCTTGCAAAGTCTTTGAAAATCAAAGAACAAAGTTAAACGGGGTTTGTACATCTGCAAAATATCACTAACCATTTTAGTTTGTAATTCGAAAGGGTAACATCACTTGTATACCGGTTTCGGCGTGTTTGCGTTATAATAGTATTAAACTATTACCTTCAACATCTACAATAAAATTGATCACGGTTCACAAAATGAGTTAATTTCCTTTGAAAATATTTCTTACTCGATATGTTTTCCATACTTGTTTTTTCACCATCATTTTCATTTTCGATTTGGGAAGCAGTTGAAGTTTCTTGAAATGTATTTAAATTTGCTGCTATTGAACCGTTCTCTTCTTCTCTATACGAGTCGTTGTCGGAATCGTCGTCGTTATTTCCTTGGACGGCTCCTAACAGTTTGGAGATGTGCAGAATTTCTCTCGTAAGAATAGGTTGACGGTATATTTATTTATGTATTTTATCGGCGTGTCCCATGAAATTTGCCAAATCTGTAATCTAAGTTTCTGGGAGATTAAAATCTGCGCACATAGTAGCCACATGCTACCTCAAAACTGTTCCTCTTAACGTTTTCGGATTCTTCGCACCGCAATAATTCGCAAACTTACGCATGAGTCGACCAGCTCTAAAATACTTGTGTAGTTCCTGGAATCCCAAACAAATATGGATTTTGTTTACTAACATGTGCCCTGGATCTAAAATGGAGTAAAATCTGCAAACCGACCATTCTTCTCTATGAAGCAAAACAGGGACGGAACGATTTAATTTCCCACGTATCGTAAACCTGACATATTTTTGTGCAGCTTGTTTTTCTTCCAATGTGAAATTATGGAATGCTTCGCCAATGGATTTTTCGTCAATTTTTTCGTATGACGAAAAATCGTTTATCATTATTCTCTCTATCTCGCCAGCTCTTCGCCGGTTAAATAACTGGATGGATAGGAGGGCTGTTTCTGCCAACTTTAACCAAGCTGTCTCACAATAGTTCTCATTTAAAACTGCATAATTTTTTCTAAGACTATCTCTTGAAAAGCTTTGTAGTTTTTGAATATCTTCTGTTAAAGGTAACACTTGCCTTCTATTCTTCGATTGAGTTTCCAACGCTGTCCTGTTAATAGTACCGCAATAATCTTCGGTTAGCAATTTTATAAAATCTTCCGCACAAGTTTGTTTTTGCTTTTCTTGCGATTTGATCCAAACAGATATGCATAACAAACCTACTTGTTTAAGTAAAGTACCTAACGAGGTAGCCAATGATAAAGTCTTGAAACCAGTACCCACAAATGCAGTAATTTTAAAACAGCTCATTAATCTTGGCAAAACTCTAATATTTCAATGAAAAATTTTTAAAAAATAACACCAAACAAAAATGACCTTCTGGCGACTTATATACCTGATACATTCAATCCCGCCAAGTTTTGTATCACATGAATTGTGTTGTCGTAATGCTTCGGGTGAAAAACGTCAAAGAGATAATTAATTTTTGGCTCCAATTTCATTATGTTCAAAAGGAAGCGTCCCAATTGACGAAGTTTTTGCCTTATAATGTCATAGAAATGGGGGTCTCTATATTTCACACATAATTTGTTTCCAAATAGGATCACCAATTCATCATTACGTATTTTTTTGGTTACGTTATCTTCCTGTAAAGTTGGAAATACTGTTTCGGGTATGTATAATCGGTGATTATAGGAACATTTTTTAACGTTGCCAAATAGGTTCATGTTAGGACCAACATTTACAAATAACAGCTGAATTTCCTAATAAATCAATTGGAAACTTATCAATCACAGTAAATCGAAAAATCCTGAACTAGTCCAGAATGTCTGAGATGTTCAAAATATCATCAAAAATTTATTATATCAACTGACATCTCAATAAACGAATTTATTTCTATCGTAATTGCAGGTATAAATATGTATATACATTTCATAGGTCATTATGAGGACCTGCTTCAATTCCCAATTAATAAATTACTTAAATTTGTATATTTGGACCATATTACTTAACAGTAGCGATCATTCATACATTATGAGTTAATCATCATTATTTAATGTACCTACCTATATTTTTCATGCATTGAAATTCATAACGTTCATTTTCTACAAAATGAAAACCAAATTTTGTGTATATCGAAACCCGAGAGATAATCTCAAGCTTTGAAAAAAATTTTTATCAGTTTTCTAATTGTTGGATAGTATTCCTTACAGAAAAAAAATTGATATGTATATACATACCTATATGTGGTAGGTGGTACACGAATTTACGTAAATATATACATTTTAGTAAAAGGGTCATTATAAGGACTTGTTCATGGAAGTCACATAGGGAGAAAATAGGGAAATTGCCTTCTTCCTCAATAGATGCAAATAGTTATTTTTCTACAACCGTGCGTTTTAACACACTTTCCCGCACGCATTTTAGTGCGGGAAAGTGAAATTATGTAAATTTTGACCTTATTAGATAGTTTTTCACTTCGGCAGCTGTAACTATTGTTACAACAGGTAAATAAATATTTACGAAATATATCAAATGAAATTTTTTCCTCTACAAATGACTTAAAACCGTTGCCGTACCATCATCGTCATCTT
Organism: Galerucella calmariensis; assembly: GCA_910591675.1. Classification (NCBI taxonomy): domain Eukaryota; kingdom Metazoa; phylum Arthropoda; class Insecta; order Coleoptera; family Chrysomelidae; genus Galerucella; species Galerucella calmariensis. The sequence goes on along the minus strand of CAJUYG010003643.1, from coordinate 9,191 downwards.
TATGCGACATATGCAACCGATGCCATCCTCATCGTCATTTACCTACCAGTTAATACCAAATGACTCCACTGGACCAACAATTTTAAGTAATTTACAGAATGCATGAAATTGTGTTTTTAAAATTAATATTCATGATAATCAGTATAGTTTTTAGTGAAAGTTTTGTATTATATGTATGTTGAAATAAAATAATTTTTAAAAAATGCGTTTGTATACTTTTTTGTATATATGGTCGTAAAAAAAAAATAATGTTCCTAACTTATGCGTAAAGGAAATAGTTATTTTCCTAACAAGTGCGGAGAGTGATACTTTCCCGCACGCGACTGAAATTGACCCGAACGACGCGGAGCGGAGTTCGGGCAAGCGGTTAAGCGCGGGAAAGACACTTTACACAATCGCACCCTTGCTTCAAAAGTGACACAATTAAAAAAACTTAGATTTTCAGAAATTGCAAAAAACTAGTATTTGAATAGTTACAGATTTTTGAATCGATCCAAAAAAGGAACCAGTTAAATAACAGTGTGAAGGTGGCAAAATTACTTGAATTTTCTGTTTAATCCATTTTACAATCCTTGAAACCACCCCTTTTGAGTTGTGACGGTTTTGATGATGTTTATTCGTATAAATAACTGAATTATTTTAAGTTGTGTCATGTTTAACGTATTTTTATAAAAAAGTGACATTTTTGAAGTTTTGGTTCGGCTATTAAACACAAAACGTTTCAAGTTGTGACATAGTCATTGCCAACAGACACCGTAAATAAAATACCAATAATATATGATTTATAGTGAAAAAAGTAGCTAATTCAAAAGTAAAAATAGTTTTATTGTTTATCTTAAACGTACAGAGAAAACTAAACAGTACGGCACAGCCAAACTAAATACCTATATTTTTAACAGTATGTGCCTATACCTTCTGACCTTCTAACCTGTCAAATAAAAAACAAAGTTCAATGGTCCAAATTAAAAAATGTATTTATTGTCAGGAAAAACCAAATTTTTACTACAAAAAAAATAAAAATAATGTATCCTAAAGTTATCGATTGAACTTAAACAGTAATAATTTTTATGAATGATTTAAGTATTATAACAATGCTATAAAATATTGTTATTTTTTTATCAAGAATATTTTTAAAGTAAGAGTTGTAATGAAACTTCGGAATTATGTTTTTGTCAAGAAGTTCTTTTAAGTCCTTTTTTTTATTGTCACTTACTTGTAATTTATTGACATAAGCCCGCACTAGACGCGTTTCAGATTCTATTGTTTGTCCAGTTTGTTTCGACCTAGTTTGCTTTTGTTTTCTTATATTTACCATCTTGAAAGTTTCATCTTCGACGTTTTGTAGAAAAAAGTTGTAGGGTTTTGCTTCTCTACTTTAAGTACTTTTATATCATGCCACTTCACTTTTATATTTTCAGTGTCTGTTGAAAAATTGCTACCCATTTCTTCTTGTAGTGTTTTTAGATCATGAAAATCTTCAAATGTCATGTCATGCAAGCGATAAGCAGGGCCATTTTTTTCGCTGTTCGGATCAATGTAGCATATTGCTCTGGCACGTAGATTGTATTCGATTTCAAATGCTTCTTAACCTGCTTTTCCATTACACTATGAACATTATCTCCTTCGTTTTGAAATTGTCCATGTATCAGATATTTGTGTTTGATAGTGTCAATAATCAGTGTTGTCACGTCGTTTAATTATATGGGAAGAAAGGAATAGAATGAATAGTCAAGTGAACATTTATGTAATTGGGGTTGAACAAATTTTTATTGAACTCAAATCAAATACAATGCGACCGTATCTTTGCCTTCTCTCATTATCGAATACCTTGAATTTTTAAGTACGTTAAGCACATCTTTACTACAAAGAAAATAAAAATAATGTATCCTAAAGTTATCGATTGAACTTAAACAGTAATAATTATTATGAATGATTTAAGTATTATAACAATGCTATAAAATATTCTAATTTTTCAATCAAGAATATTTTTAAAGTAAGAGTTGTAATAAAACTTCAGAATTATGTTTTTGTCAACAAGTTCTTTTAAGTTCTTTTTTTTATTGTCGCTTAGTTGTAATTTATTGACATAAGCCCGCACTAGACGCGTTTCAGATTCTATTGTTTGTCCAGTTTGTTTGGACCTCGTTTACTTTTGTTTTCTTATATTTACCATCTTGAAAGTTTTATCTTCATATGACGTTTTGTTGTAGGACTTTGCTTCTCTACTTCAAGTACTTTTATATCATGCCACTTCACTTTTATATTTTCAGTGTTTGTTGAAAAATTGTTACCCATTTCTTCTTGTAGTGTTTTTAGATCATAAAAATCGTCAAATGTCATGTCATGCAAGCGATAAGCAGGGCCATTTTTTTTGCTGTTCGGATCATGTAGCATATTGCTCTGGCACGTAGATTGGATTCGATTTTAAATGCTTCTTTACCTGATTTTTAATTACACTATGAACATTATCTCCTTCGTTTTGAGAATGTCCATGTATCAGATATTTGTGTGTGATAGTGTCAATATTCAGTGTTGTCACTGCGTATAAGTATGTAGCAAGTAAATACTTATTTTTCTGCTGTCCGCAGCAATTGTTTGAATAAAAGAAAATATTTGAAGTTGTTTTGGCTGTTTCCGTTACAGCCTGCTTGTAGTTAAATACACAACTACCTATTTCTACTGCACCGCGTTTCCCTTCAGTTTCATTCCAGAAAACAGTTTACATTTTTGGCATTTAGATCGCTTATGGTGAAGTGGTACCAGTTAAGTTTGCTCTTTTAGTAAAACGACAACACTTGACCTCTGGAAACTGGCATGACGGCTTGTAAATCGTATACTGCATGGGTACCATTCGCATTTATTTTATCGGCTTCTTTTTCTTTTCGAGAAAGCTCTTTTTTTTAGGTGAAGGTCATACGCATCTACCAAATTCGCTTTTCCTTGTTCATCTGCATTATTGAAGGATTCACAGACGTCGCACTGATCCTTTTTGGTGAAAAAAAATGTTAAACTCACCATTAAATATGCGATTAAACATCACCGAATTCGCAGAAGGAAGCTGCCGCGTTTCACAATCTTCTTTATAGTCACGGTACAGATCAGCTAAACTTTAACTACCCTCAATATATTCACGGGTGGGCCCTTGAATAATGTGATTCTATTCTCGGTATAGCATTGATAAAATTTCTTATACCACTTTGATTCCAGGATCAACCTTAGACTGGTTTCCATGTCTTCCCCTTTGGTCATTGTCCAAGAAGCCACTTTCTGTTTTCTTCATTGAAGCTGTTCTAATCGGTCGATCATTTACATCCAGAGTCGCCTTAAAAAATGTCTTGCATACTTTAATACGATTATCGTTGATGGTAAAATAGAAAGCCGAGTTCATGCTTCGAAAATCTTGCGTACTTGAATACCTATATTTTAGTTTTATAGTTTCAGCGTGGGCAACGATGAATTCTCTTTGCCGTTGTACATCTCCTAGTTTCCAGTAACTAGAAAACAGGTTTTCTCTGGCTGTCTCGTCTATTTTTGCGCTGCACTTCAATCTGCACTTATCCCCACAAGGAGGACGTAATCTTCTTGTAGTCGAGCGGATAAAGCAAAAAAGTTCGGTTATTAGTAGATCACCAATCTCTTGTGCAAATATTTTCACCTTCAAAAACCTTACCTACACTTACAACTACTAGAATGCAACACTATGCTTTATTTTTACAGAGTTTTAATTATACAATCAAATATAAAAACACCAAATATCACTCAAATGTAGATGCTATGTCTAAGTTACCACTAGAAAGAAAGTTTCCCAAATTTTAATTATGATGATTCAGATGCTGATCCACATTACAGTGAGAGTCCTAGCAGTTCCTCTGACAGTGAAGTGGAACCCGTTGAGGATAAAAATTTAGTTGAGGAAAAAGACGGTACAGTTCAGCATGAAAATTTAGCAGATGAAGAAGGGACAAAGAGTAAAAAAAGAAAAGCAAACCCCAACAAGTGGAATGTTAAGAAAAGTAAATATCGAAGGATTTGTGGGAAGGCTTATGTATCCTCTTCAAAAACTAAAAAAGAATTCCCAGCAATAGTCGAGCGGATAAAGCACAAAAAAGGCTCTAAGTTCGGAATTTTTTCCGTAAACACGGATCGGAATGCGGTTTTTTGCATTCGCTTCGGAAAATTATTTGTAAAAAATGTACCTACTTTGTTCCCATTACAAATCGGGAATTGCATCGCTGCAGTCAAAAATGCATCTTTTGGGAGGCCTATTGGAGAATGTAAAAACTCTGTAAATAAGAGTCAGAACTGGCTCAAATCGGGTACCCGGGGGTTTTCGAGGTCGCTGATTACGATTATGATGTTGAAATTGACCCACCCAAATTGACCACCCTTTCAGGAACGCCGATGAACCTCGTCTCCGTGAGACTCTCCAAGAAATCACGAGAGGAACGAAAAAAACTCTGCGCCCAGGGGTTTTTTGGGTCGCTGAATTCAAATATGGCATCGGCAAACACCCCCCGGGCACCTGGTGCCCCCGAATCTTGACCTGGACATCATACCCGAGAACTTTCTTGACAATATCGACAAAAACAGCCCGGAAATTATTGGAGGCGTGTTTTTTGAGGCGCGAAATCACAATTTCACGTCTAAAACGACATTCCCACCACCTGGTGCACCGCAACCTGCGCTTGAACATCGTCTCCGAGGGTTTTCCAAACAAAATCGAAAAAGGTGAGCCGAAAATCGTTATGAGGGGTTTTTTGGGCCGCTTAATTAGAATTTTGCGCGGAAAACGACCCCCTGAACACCTGGTGCGCTGTACCCTGGCCTCGAACGTCTTCTCCGTGGGGCTCTTCCGAATTTCTAGCGGGGAAGGATCGACGCCCGGGGGCATCGACAAACCCCTCCGGACACCTGGTGCACCCGAACCTCGACCTGGACGTCATCCCCGAGAACTTCCATGACAATATCGACAAGAACAGCCCGGAAATTATTGGAGGCGTGTTTTTTGAGACGCGAAATCACAATTTCACGTCGAAAACGACCCTTCCACCACCTGGTGCACCGGAACCTGCGCTTGAACATCGTCTCCGAGGATTTTCCAAATAAAATCGAAAAAGGTGGACCGACCGAAAATCGTTATAAGGGGTTTTTGGGCCGCTGGCCGCTGGGCCGTGAGAAACGACCCCCTGTACACATGGTGCGCTGTACCCTGGCCTCGAACGTCTTCTCCGAAAATTTTCCTGACAATATCGCCAGAAACAACCCGAAAATTATTGGAGGGGGGTTTTTGGGCCCCTCAATCCAAATTTCACGTTGGAGAGGACCCTCGCACCATCTGGTGCACCGGAAAGTCAACCAAACCTGATTAGGGATTGACATCAATACTGTAATAGCTGTGGGGAATTGGTGATTCCCGTTCAATTATATGGGAAAAAAGGAATAGAATGAATAGTCGAGTGAACATTTATGTAATTGGGGTAAAACAAATTTTTATTGAACTCAAATCAAAAACAATGCGACCATAACTTTGCCTTCTCTCATTATCGAATACCTTGAATTTTTAAGTACATTACTAAACATCAAATTCTCCATCAAGTGACACATCGCTAGTCTTTAAACTTTCTTCGTAACCTGACGTATTTCTGGCATTACCAGTATTTCAGTCGACTAAGTCCTCTCTCTCCGCTATAGTAACGTCTTCAATTAAGTAACTTTCAGTATTGCTGCAAGTAGAGCCTTCACAATTTTTACAGGCGAGATTGCAAGGGAGGCCGTGCTTCCTGCAACTACAGGACATCAGACTACAATCACCTTTGCATCCACAGAATATTAGTTCCATAATATTCGTGGGTGCAGGTTTTTCTGTTATTTCTACAGGGACCAGTGTGTCGCCGTCCTTTCTCAACCCCCATTCTGTTGGGTTCATGTTCATGTGGTCTCCATGCAGCCAATCTTGCACTTGAAAATAGACCCTCTTTAGATGTAGTTTAATGGCGTCCACTGTGGGGAGAATTTTCCCCAAATTAACTTTCCCCTTTACAGCGGTTTTTGCATACATCTGGAACCTGTACCTCTGTAGTAACTGGTCCCATTTTAACTTGTACTCATCGGTAATATTCGGCTTCCTGAATAACGGTTGATCACCATACATTGCCAGGATTAGCTGCGCTCCATTCTCAAAAACTTCTTTGTTTGACAATCCACCTTCCTTGAACTTCGCAGCATGAGCTTCAAGGTCTGGGAATCTCTGGAAGGTCTTAAAAAATTTTGTTTTTCCCTGGTAGTGAGTTGCTGAAACGGTATAGCACCCCGTTATTGCATGAAGCAACAAAACAAAATATTCGCAACTTCTGGCATATGAGCCAAGCTACGTGATGAGTATATTTCTTCGGGTTTATTGGGCCTTGGAAGTTTCTGTAGGAATATTTCATTATCTGCCGGGCAGATATCTTCGGCGACTATGACTACCTTTTTTGTAACATCCCTGGATTCTTGAAGAGCTGTCGTTACAATCGTACGATCGGCATCCGCTGCACATTGTTCTGAAGCTATCCCGACTATGGTCAGTTTGGCGCCGAGAATTTCAATAATCTTATTTTTATTATTTTTATTTTGTAAAAATTTATCCTGCTGTATTTGTAACGCTATATTTTCACTAAAACGGAGTTCCCCGAAGTTCCCCGATTAGCGCGAAGCGACGGTATTTATATTGATTTATTCAATTGAATGTTGTTTGTTTTTGTAGGTTTGAGTAAAATTAAAGGATTTGTCATGGTTTTTTAATATTTTTGGTATTTAGGCTAAGATCTGGTAAATAATTTAGGCAGTAGCTGGCAACAGTGTTCTTGTTTTCGTTCCAGTTTAGGATAGGATAGAGCCTGTGGTTTTAAAAACGTAAAACAAACATGACGTACACACGGAGGAAAAAAAAGCGTCATACAAAATTTATATACAGTGTGGAAACCACATGGAATAAAATTCTTTATGTCATTATTTTAGAAAATTATAAAATATGCCATGACTCGTCAACTTTTGAATTGAGTTGTGCGTTATGTAAACATAAATGTAAATGTACAGGATGACTCACGCAAGTATGCCATAGTCGGTGTTTTTTTAATGAAACACCCTATATATTTGCATATTTTTGAAATCCTCTCAATCAACCGATTTCAAAAAACTAAATAATTATGAATTTTACAGGGTGAAATTTTAAAATTAATAATTTATTACACTTGAAATATTGGTACTTTTTAAAATTAGCTAAATATGGATTTATCAAAAATCTAAACTAACTAATTATTAGACGTATTTGTATATTAAACAAAACCTGCTACGCCCATGAATTTTATCATAAATACCTAAAAATTGACTAAAAACGCCAATAATTAGACAAAATCGGTAAATAATGTGGATTGTTTTCTATTCTGTCAGTTGTTGATGTGTTGACAGTTCATACTGGAAAAGTAAAATCTTTGTCAATAAATGGATTGGACGAAGAGGTACTATCGAGTGGCCAGCTAGATCGCCAGACCTTACGCCGTTAGATTTTTTCCTGTGGGGTTATCTCAAGAACAAAGTATATGCAACATAACCAACTAGCATTGTAGACCTCAAAGACAGGATAACTACAGAAATACGGAATATTTCACCTCAAACTTTAAACGAAGTTAAGGAGTTTTATAAGAGACTGTGCTATTGCCAACAACTAGGTGGAGAACATTTTGAGCATTTATTTTAATGTATTAAAATCAAATACATCAGGTATTTTATGTATGTGTTCAATAACTAAAAATAAAAATTTCACCCTGTATAATTCATAATTGACCATACGTTATTTAGTTTGTTGGAATCGGTTCATTAAGAGGATTTCAAAAATATGCAAATTTACAGGGTGTTTCATTGAAAAAAAAAACAACACCGACAATGGCATACTTGCGTGAATCACCCTGTACATTTACATTTATGTTTACATAACGCACAACTCAATTCAAAAGTTGACGTGTCTTGGCATTTTTTATAATTTTCTAAAATAATGACATAAAGACTGTATAAAAAATAATCGAAATAAGACGGAAAAATAATAGAGATATAAATTTTATAATAAATAGGGTCACAACGTGTGAACAACAAATCAGATAATAATTCACCCTCGTTGCCTCGTTACCTGGTTAACAGATAAGAAATGTAAATTAAATCGAAAACTATAACATCTCAATAAATATATATATATATATATATATATATCACTCGGTATTGAATCGAATGATACAAACTGGCATGGGAAGTGGGGATCAGTGGGGAGCGACACGTGATTATTTTCCCGGTACACGGTTGATCGAGTATTTATTCAAGATTATAATGGTAATCAACCATTGACCACTTATTTGGTCAACTAAATTACCAGTTCTGAGAATATATGATCCAAATTTTGGATAAAACCATATCCTCTCCCCATCTTGTGGTTTTCAGTGGAAGCTGAGGTTCATTATTTTACCGTAGTGGCTAATAACGGAGCCTTAAACGCCCGATCTTTCAAGCAGCAGTATGCCCCTGACCCTCGTTTACTTCCATAAGCAAGATTATCGTGATAGTGATTTTTTATTTTGTTCCAAATAGTCTTCGTTGGTACGAGCATATCTTTGTCCTGCAAAAGCTTCTGGAAATCACCAATGTGAAACTGCTTCTTTGGATTTTCGTCAATATATTTGTATATCTGCTCTAGAGAACTAATTCTAATCTTTGAAATGTGTAGCATCATCTGGAGCAGTTATTTTTATATCGTCAAAAAAAACGGAAACGCCCTCTATATCTTTCAATAAATTTTCTATTTTTCTTTGCCAAATGGCTGGTGCACTAGCTACTTCATACATTAAACGTGTACTCCGAAATAGACCCTTTGGTGTACTTGAAGTCAAATATTTTCTGCTGGATGTACCTCCATTTGTAAATATGCCTGCTCAAATCAATTTTCGTGAATTTATCACCCCCTGCCATGCTTGAGAATAATTCTTCAATAGTAGGCAGTGGATATTCATCGACTACAAGGTAACGATTTGATTTAAAGTGCTTTTAAAATCCCCACATATCCTAACTTTACCATTAGATTTAAGCACCGGCACAATAGGAGTTGCATATTCTGAACTATTAGTGTCGTTACATACTATAAGAAAAACACCCGGCCCGGGTCTTTA
>CAJUYG010003642.1:0-20305 GCA_910591675.1 Galerucella calmariensis | reverse complement strand
GCTTTAAAAGAGATTTCTTAATAACGTTGTGAGTATTAACTTTGCACCATCTTCTCAACGAGGACACACACTTTTTGTAGAACTCTTGATTTTTAATAAAATCTCATGTTCATACAAAACTACTTGTTATTATATTCCATAATATTTTCATACATTGACTTAGGAAGGTTAGGTCATGGTAATTTTACTTTGTATCAATACCATTGTCCTAATTTCAAATGACACTTTGTATACAGGGTGTCCTAAAAACGAACTAAAGACTTGAGAACAAAAACGAGATGAAAGTAATGATGATAATACTTAATATAAAATAGGAAACGGTTGATAAGCACCATAAATGCACATGAGCTGGTGTTGTGAACGGATCTGCTTTATCCCTAAGAAGTTAGATACGAACTACATAGCTTGAACTTTTTTTATACAATACACAGTTGAAAAGTTATGAGTGTTCAAACCTTAATTTTTACTTTAAATCGTGATATTCGATTAAGGGGGCATACATATAAGTTGAAGAAGGAAATGTTCAAAACTAGAAATAGACAGAATTTTCTCTCTAACAGAAAATTTCCATACTGGAATAATTTACCTAGCAGTGTGGTCTGTGCACCGTCTGTTAATGCTTTTGAAAACAAGTTAGACCAATTTGTTCAGCATTCTAAATTCTTATTTTTGTACATGTATCTTAATTTTTGGTTTTTATTAATTTTCGTCTTCTTTCCATTTTCCATTTTATAATGGGCTACCGCCTATTTATAGCTTGTGCTACCGATCGCGATAATTTTTACTTTAATTTTTTTGTTGTTGTTTCCTATCTTATTTTTGTAATATGAGCTTTATAAAACTTCGGTTCTCAGCTCATAATTTATTGTTATAATAATAATAATATATCCCACTGTCACCACTCTCCCCTATAGCTTTCAACTAACTAAAGTCGTTTGATTTTATGATAATTGACATAGAACAATAAAATCTAAGACCGAAGGGAAGATTAGAATATTAGTAAATCTCCATCTATAAGCGATTTAACCTATCTGAACTTCTGAAACCCTCACCAGTTGCCTCCAAACCCGAGTAATCCTTAACCGAGATTCCATGATGCATTTAGGGCGGTATAAATGATATTTCAATCAGTAATTCAAGACAAACACAACGTTATTGAATATAAATTCCTAATTTTTTTGTTTAATGAAGCAGATTATATGGAAAAATTTTTGGCAAGACCAAAAACCACAACATAATTATTCAATAACTGCGAAGGACAATCTGTTTTCTGCGTCTCGAGCCATTTTTAAAAACGTACCGCTTCACTTTACTAACAATCACAAATTAACGCGTCGTCTCAATATCTTAAACTTGTGCTTGTACTATCCAGTCCCTGATACGTATAGCACCAATAACTAGAAACTTCTAGAGCAAATCTATCATCGTGGAAATTCAAAGTTTACCAATTTCCAATCTTCGCCTCAACTGGTCTAGCCACACATTCTCTCGTTACAATCTCTTAGGTAAGGTTAGTATCAAATCTCGTACTGTACTTACTTGAATACTGGGGAAAGATTTATACTTCCTGCGATGTCAGTTTAACTAAATGAATTAGGGCTCAATTGCATTTTCTGACTAATTCCTCCTCTATGATTCTTCCTCCAACTTCCTCATCGCGGAGAATGTTGAATTTTTCTCAACCTTCCCATTTTAATCTTTATTTTCCTACCCAAAATCCGGTATAAGCATAAGTTAACAGTTTAGCCACATAAATGGTTGGCCTTTAAAATAATTGTGTATAGCAATTACGCTAACCATATTGTACAATGTTTTAATGATTGAATGTAGTCCTGTGCTTTTTCACGATTTACGATGTGTATATTACAAAATAAATAGCAAGGCTGTCGCATGATAATCAGGGCCTAATCAAAGCCCATCACCGTGAGTCACTCGGGTTGAGTTTCATGTGGTGTATCGAAAACGTCTCTTCTCACTTTTGTGATGCCTTTTGGCCAAATATAATAATACATTTTTGAAACAAGAATAATTAAATTCCCTTGATCTTATTTCAACAAAACGTTCGAACATTTCATTATAATGTAAATGTAAATAAAGAAGGTTATAGTCAAGTTCAAGGGTGGTGCAAGACAAAAACAATTATATGTTCATCTGTTTTGCTCGAACCTGACCAGTGACATAAATATACACTCAGTATTGATCAAAGTAGAAGTCGATGCAAAATACTTGAAGTCACTTGAATAGTCACCTACTAGTAATAATTATTAACCATTACGTATAAGTATGCTATACGGCTAGGTACTTATGCATAGTATTGGTTTAGTAAGTAGTGTAATGTATTCAGTGAATAAATCAAACACATCCCAGTGCTAGAAGTAGTTATTTCATTCCTTTTGAGATGATCCTCATGATGACCCGCAGCACCACCTATTCAGAGGTCCTTCCACACTTATAATTAGAGCATGGATTTTTAAGCATAAAAAAACTTAAAATAGGCGCTTAAAAAAGCTTAAAATTTTCTTAACATAAGCTCATAAATATGCATGAAATTTAAAAAAAAGCAACAAAAAGTAATTTATAAAAACGAATATCACTATTTATTTCATACAGTTTTACACAAAAAACATAAAAATAAAAGTCATTTCGTCATAAAATAATGTAAATAAAGAAACGACATTGCCTTAAAAAAACCAGAAACTTCTTGCAAAAAACACTAAATAATAGGAATGAATGAAATTTTAAACATTACAAACTACTCGTTTTTGAGTAAACCAATAACTAATTGTTTTTCTAAATGGTCAACAGTAAATTCCATTCTTCTATCACTCAGCACAAATTTTAAATGAGAAAAACTTCGTTCAAAATCCACGCTGGTAATTGGTGTATATTTAAATTTACGAACAATAGCTGCATCTATCGCAAGATCTTCAACAACATTTCCTATAATAACATTTGCCTATTTGGTTTAAAACTCTATACCCTCCATTTTTATTTAGCACTCCAGTCAATTTATTAAAAATTGAAACTCCTGAAGCGCCACGTACTTTTGAGGTCTCGTTCTTGAATGTTTCGATTATTTCCACAGCTTCTACAAGAGAAAGTGTCTTGTTTTCGAGTTTTGTGATAGCTTTGCTAACAAAGCTATAGTTAGCCTTAATAAATGCTAAGTTTTGTTTTACCTTTTCATTTTTCACAATCTCTTGACACTTTTCAATCTGTTGGGAAGCCGTTTTAGGAAACTCTTATATAGAATTGAATAGATGAGGCTTTTACTTGATCCAAAGTAAATTATGAAATCAAACAATTTTATTTTGTTAAATCTACATTATATTCAACCTTGAAGTTGTGACGCGTTTCGCTAACACAGTAGCTTTTTCAAACGAATGGAGATTATACCTGTTTGATTTCATAATTAACTCTAATATAATTTCCTTAAAAGACTCAAAATGATCCGCAAAATAGTTTTTGGAAATTTGGAAATCGAATAACAGCGGCCGAGGGTATACACAATCGGCCGAGGGTATACACAATCGGCCTACGGAATTCCCCAAACAATAGACATGTGCTGGGTAACGCTAGTACGATACAAACCTCGATTTAAGCCGACAAAAAAATCGAGGGGAAAAACCAAATTGCCAAAAAATCACAAAAACCAAGAAACAAATAAAGAATAACCATGGTGCAAATGCGGTACATGAAGACGGAAAAAACACCCTACAGAGGGAAAAAGCCCAAACAGAAAGGCAAATTCCAATAATAATAATAAAAAAAAGCTAGTACGATGTTGTCACGTTGTGGCTTAGATAATATCAAATAAATTAATCGGAAATTGACAAATATATTAAAAACTGTTACATATCGAGAAGTAAATGTACAAAATTAGCACCAAATACACCACTGATTATTAAAATATGCATAAAACTAGCACAAAAAAAATAAATGCATTAAAACTGAAAATAGGCATAATGGCACAAAAACAAATTGACCCTGTGAATCCTCTTATTGAAATTCATGCATATATGTGATCAAAATACATCTGCCATAAAAAATTACTTATGGCATAATAGCTATAAATCCGCGCTCTACTTATAATCTACCAAAGTATCCATCGAAAATACATCCATTACACTGTCTTGGTTTCACCACTAGTTCTTTTCGATAAGCTGCCCTCCCCTCCACAAATTTTTTACCAGCGAGCTCTCACAAGCTGTTTTTGGTCTTCTAACTAACTTTCCAAATCAAAAAGTTTGCGCTCAAATTTTCCTGATGCCATATTTGCACCGATCCATTCATTTGCTCTCATTTTTGCTGCACTACAATTCCCATTGAATTCTACAATTTGCTTTGTTTATTATCGTGGCTTCTATCATTTTACTGTGTTTTTGAAACTACAATCTTCCTTTCCTTTCATCCATTATCTCAGAATAAGGAAAATGGCACGTCTATGGACAGTTCAACCAGAGATTCTTACATTTACGACAATTGTCGTCATCGTTGAGTACATCCAAAGTCGCTTCTGCTGCCGTGAGAAATTCGAACAGCCTTTTCAAATACACGTGAGCACACAAGATAAAATCTAGGGTTGTGAAAAATTATTTTGGTTCGTCCTCGCTCCGTGTCGTATCGAGTGTAGCGGGGTTAACTCAAATAACGAGTAAATCTTTGAATCTGGATTCGGTTGATTTATGTCGTCGGATGGTAGTTTCATCTGTCAATAGAGCGTTGTTGGTGATGTGAAACTTCCGTTTCTTATTGTTGCTATATCTCGTGCTGGAGGTGAATCGTACGGTCTCAAAATGCAACAAACACATAAAAGTAACGTCAATTTTTGACTGAGGAGGATTTAAAGCAACTAGTTACGGAAATATTGGATCCAAGTGCAAGTTGTGCTCATGTAGACGACTACCGAATCCAATGGAGTAGTGACTGAATTGGATGTGTCCGAGTTACCAGGCGATAAACAAAATTTTCTTTTATCGTTTCCGTTTCCGACCACCACCCGAGGATTTCCGAACGCTACCGATGATACGTGTGATGTCATAGCATGTGATTACTTTTGTCAATACGGCCGGTATTGCATTAGGTTCTGTGTAGTTCTGTATTGTATTTTAATTAAATATTAATTGCTTCATCGATGTAAAAATATCATTTATATGTTTGCTTGAGACCATTACGTGTTTATGTGTGCTTTTTTTATTTCTAAAGGTCAACGTAAAGTGGAAAGTGGACATAAATATTCGATATTTCCGAGGATATTTCAAAACTTTTGGAAGAAAATATTTTATTCACTAGTTCAGTGTTCAGTGACGATTCTTTCATATTTTGTGAGTAGAGATATTGTGGCTAGCGAAGGTATTGTAAAAGCACAAACTGATAACTTACCCAAAGTAGACTCATTTATGCTGCTCGAATCTATGAATGTCAATAAATTTAATGACGTCACTCCATGGGGCAGCATCGGGCAGCCATCTTTATGACGTAAAGCGCGTTTTGGCGGACTTTCAAATTTTATGATTTTTAAAGTCGTTTTAAAAGTAAAGTTTATATTTTTTTGAAAAAATAGACATTTGAGGTGTTAGTAGACCTTTTAAAGCGTCAATTCCCACCAATAGCAAAATTTATGCTTGTACCCTATTGTTAGTGCTCAGACCAACTCTCCTCTTTTCGGAAGATAATGCTTGACCGCATCTTATAAGAGTGTAGACATTTTAGAATTTATTGGTTCCCCGCATTAATCACTGTCCTCCCGATCACCCAAGCTCAAAGCAGTTATATAGACCCTTGAACTCCCATGATCCTCCCATCGTCACTCCAAGCACTTGAACTGCTTTTACTCCAACTTTGGAGACAAATCGATCAAGGCTGAACCAATCTTACTGAAAGTTTGGAAAGTTAGAGGTGCTGGTTGGCTCTAATTATTGTTATAGTGAAGCATACTCGTTATTAACGCTTTTCCTTCAATTTGTTATAAAATTAAAAAGTTACACAATTCCAAGTTGTTGTTTTTGTTGCTAAAAACTGCAAATACACTACGCAAAAGGTTAACAAATGTTTGAGTTTATTCATAACTGAAATCAAAGTAAAAAGGCTATTATATTAGAGCAATAATTCATAGCAAATCGTCCGAAATGTGAATTTTTTGTCCCAATAACATTAAATACCATCATATATCAAGCTTTTATTAATTCACTTTTATTCTTCGTTCTGTTTTCCAACTGTTTCGAGTAAAAACACAGTACTCTGTTCCCGAGTAAAATAGATGAGTTTCTTTCACTGCGAAAAAAGCTAAATACCCTTCAAATGACTGCACAAGGCAAATGAAACTTAACAGCAAAACGAAATTTAAAACTACATTTCCCTTCTGAATGTGTATAGATATGAAGTAAATGGCAACAGTTTAGGCAAACATACGTTTATAATGTCATCACAACTTCCGGTAAGTAGTTGGCTGGAATATTTCCAAAAAGCTTTCATTTTCCATGAAGTTACTGCATATTTCACAGTTTCCAAACTCCAGTTACGAAATGGTATTTATCGATGCTAATTCAGGCCACATCGTAAATATACATGATTAATTCTACAAACAGGCACTTAAAAGTGGAGCTTTGATGATTAGTATTGGAAATGCCAGTCAAATACTGGAGATCGAATGAAATTATTTAACACGTTAAGTGCCAGCGTCCGGTATATTGAACATACTGTTTCCTTACTTGTAGCTCGCGTCTAGTTAACTGAACGGGCGTTAAGCGGTGACTCTCTATAGTTCGATTTATGTCGGGCTACCAGTATGAATCGGATCATTGTTGTGTCGGCTATAAGTGGAAAATTAGATGAAAATCCCTTTTTTTATTAATATTGAGCATAATATTCTCTCGGCTCGCTAGTGCTAAATCTACTTAACACTATAACTATCATAATCTGTGGCTTATGAGCAGTGTCAGAGGACAGTGGGACGCACATGGGGTCTGTCACCCCGTGTGGACACCTGGATCTACACTGCAATAATAAGACCCATGTTTACGTATGGAGCAATTGCATGGGGACCGAAGGTTCTACAAGTAACGGCCATCCAAAAATTATATCAAATACAGCGAATGGCTTGTTTAAACATTACAGAAGCCATGAGAACAACACCAACCGCAGCAATGGAACTAATTACTGGTCTGACCCCTCTGGACCTGTACGTCAAGGAGATTGCGTTAATGGCCATGGTACGATTACGCACGGCTGGTGTAAACCCCGAAGTAGGAGTGGGCCAATTGAGGTTAAGCCTATGGCAGGAAGCGCTCACTGCGCTACCTTTCCTGCAGGCAGCCAACGATGCAATTGAACCCAGGTTTTTGTTTAACAAACCCTAAAAAATTCAAATAAAACAGAACACAGAGCCAGATGCTGCAAATGCAATACGTATATATACAGATGGTTCAAAAATGAAAGAAGGCTCAGGATGTGGAGTTTACTCGAGAGAACTAAGCCTGAAGAATAAGTTGGGAATGGGAAACAGAATGGAATGGTTCAAACAGAACTGGCTGGTATCTCAATCAGCACAAAAGAACTAACCAGAAAAGGAATTTCTGACAAAAACAAAATAATCTGCACTGATAGTAGTTCCACTAGATAGTGTCGTTCCATATGTTGTTAAGTAAACCATTTAAAAAAATGTATGAAGGGGTCAGAAGGATGCTGACCCTCTATAAAAATCCATGATAAATGAAAATGAAAGAACGATACTCCTTCCAGTTTATAGGGTATCGATTTCCATATCTCATATGAATTGTCAGGAATTTACGTTTTACCGTTTTAAAGCAACCTTTAAAAAATAAATTTGAAAAAAAATCTTCCTGTAATTTTTTTTGCATATAGTTGAGTGAAGTTAAATCATATTTTTGACCCCAGAATATGTGGTATAATTTATGACCAATATTTTCGAACACCCTGTATTTAGTTTCCAGTGTACAATTTGAATCATGAAATCACTATGTGGAATGATTAAAAACCAAACAATATGTTTTTTTGAAGAGAATGTATGCATTGGATTTATATCAAATTGTTGAAACTTTTTTCCCATAACATACAAATTATTTAAATGGAAAACTGAAATTCGAATCCGATTTTGTTCAATGAAATGTTTTCATTGTTGTTGCGTTACCAAAATAACCAATTTTTTATTTTTCTCGTCGGACATTTTATTTTTTATATTGAATTAAAAATCACATGTCACAAGTAACAGAATATGAATGAAATATAAAAATATGTGTAACTGTGAACAGTGAAGACGTAGGTGATGAGCTTTTTATAGTTTCACACAAAAGGAAAGGTTTTTAAATTAATCATCATTCTCTTTATCTTAATTGTAATACTTTTGTTGAAAAAACAAATACGCGTATAGTGGTATAGTTTGTTAGCAAATTTTGAATATGGAATATTAAAATTATTTATATTATCAACCATTCTATGAAATTTAGACGCGAGACATCGATATTTGGCATTACAGTAATAAATAGAATGTTGTAGTTTCATTTTTGAAAATTCTTATTTTTCAATTTTTTCGACCCTCGTATCGTTTGTCAGCGAATTTTGAATATGGAATTTCAAAGACTATCGTATCATCAACTTTTGTATGAAATTTAAACGCGAGACATCGATATAGGACATTACAGTAATAAAAAGAGTGTTGTGATTTTTTTTTTTAATTCCTATTTTTCAATTTTTTCTACCCTTGTATCGTTTGTCAGCGAATTTTGAATATAGAATACGAAAGACCATTATATTATTAACCTTTGTATGGAATTTGAACGCGAGACATCGATATATGACATAGCAGTAATGAAAAGAATGCTGTTTTTTTTTGAAAATTCTTATTTTTAAATTTTTCCCACCCTCGTATCGTTTGTCAGCAAACTTTGAATATGGAATACGAAAAACCATTGTATTATCAACTTTTGTATGAAATTTAAACGTGAGACATCGATATATGGCATTACAGTAATAAAAAGAGTGTTGTAGTTTCATTGTTGAAAATTCTTATTTTTCAATTTTTTCGACCCTTGTAATGTGTGTCAGCGAATTTTGGATATGGAATACTGAAGACTATTATATTATCAACCTTCGTATGAAATTTAAATGCGGGACATCGATATATGGCATTGCAGTAATCAAAAGTATATACCTACCTAGTGTTTTATTTGAAAATTCTTATTTTTCAATTTTTTCGACCCTCGTATCTTTTGTCAGCGAATTTTGAATATGGAATAAGAAAGACTATTCTATTATCAATAATCCTGTGAAATTTGAACGCGAGACATCGATATGTGGCATTACAGTAATAAAAAGAATGATGTGATTTCTTTTCTGAAAATTATTATTTTTTAATTTTTTCGACCCTCGTATCGTTTTTCGGCGAATTTGAATATGGAATACCAAAGACTATTATATTATCAACCTTTGTATGACATTTAAACGCGAGACATAAGACGCAACACCCTATATCTCATTAAACTAAACTTATCATTCATGTTCACCGAAACTTTTCGTCAGTAAATATTTCAGTTCACCATACAAACACCCTGTACAAATCGAGTCCGATTTATTCGATTTTTCTTTTGTAAACAATTTTAATTATTAATTTCAGGGGCAATTTTAAGCTTCTCTTTCAATCGTTTTATTTCACAAAAATTATGCAATGCCAAAAATAAACATTTTTTATTATAGTATTTTGTTGTTTTATGAAGCATATGAAATTAAGTGAAAATATTTATAGTGGGATTGAAAGTGTTGCTTGTCCTTTTAGTAGAATATCCGAACCTAAGTCGACCTCCACCGAGTGAAGAATGAAACATGTTTTATCATGAATTTAGTTTATTAGGAAATAGATTAAAGATGGGTTTGCCAAAAAAATCCTGGACAGAATATTTTTGATAATTAAAAAAAAAAAAAAATTTAACATTTACACTGGTGAGTTATTTACCATCTACAAAGCTTCTTAACAAATCTCTTCTCCTGTCAACCACGTCGCCATTTGTACCGATCCACTTTCCTCAATTAATTCACTTAATACTACCTTTACTGAATCCAATAGTTCAAAACATTCATGACATCTATCAAACTCTCTCAGCTCGTGATGTAACAGTCTGTCTTATCTGGCTCCCATCTCACATTGGAATTACTAGCAATGAAAATGCTGACCACCATTCTAAAGAAGCGTCCTCTTCCATCACCACAACAACGATCCAGCTTCCAGAAGACATGAAACCCATATTCAAAAAGTTCGTCAAGGAGTCCTGGCAAATTTTTTGGCACAACAGCAGAACAGCCCTTAACGATATACAACCATTCATCTTTTCCTCGATTTCTCAACCAGGAGAGAAGCTTCTGTCATTAGACGAATGCGGATCAACCATACCAGATATACACACGGTTATTTGATGTCTTCTGAAAACCTTCCCGTCTACCGTTACTGCAATAATGCTTTAAGCGTTAAGCATATTCTCACAGACTGCCAAGAATACACCAATACATATAAGCGCCTAGACCCAAAACCGAACCTAAAAGAACTTTTAAACTGCACCGCTGAAATTCCAAAGATATTGAAATTCCTCGAAGCAACTAACCTCTACCACAAGATATGAACTAGCATGATATTTTACATAATATATCTTATGTTGAAAGTGTATTTATGTATTCTATATAATATTTTGTATAGTACCAATAACCATAGTGGTCGAGGCACAAAAAAAATTTAATATTGCAGCATCAAGATAAAATGAAAATTTTGTTCTGACTTAAAATATAAAACGTATGGAATGTGCAGACGTTGGGTCGTCTATTATTTACCTGGGCGACAGAATTTTCTTATTATTAAAAATAACTAATTAAAAATATTCGCACAGAATTTTTTTAGCAAACCCATCTTGAATATATTTTCTAATATACTAAACCATTATAAAATATATTTCATTCTATTATCAGCTCGATGAAGGTCGACCTAGGTTCGGATTTTCGACTATACAGGGTGATTCATAAGTAATGGGCCAAATTGTAAATCTACGTTCAGAAGGCCAAAGTAATAATATTTTCATCAACAATAATGGGTCTTAGTGTGCTCCTTACTGAGGTACAGGATGTTAAAGCGAAAAAAATAAAATAGATTTTTGTTAATATAGCAGCTACTTTTCTACATAATCACTTGAAAATTGGGTATGAACTAGTTTTTGTAAGGGTAAACAAGAATGTGTGAGAGGATTTGAGTTAACTCGTAGATGTCGCCACATGCGCCATATGAATTAGATGAATTCAGCTACAAATTTTTTATGGCTTGGATAGCCCCATCATTTCTGTAGAAATGAGCTACACTTCTTTGATCTTCAAAATATTAACGATTTTCGAGGTATTTGAATTTTACTAATTCACTACACTACATTTCACGGTGGTCGACGTAGCATTAATCTGTTGAGTTATTAACTGGCGTACAATAAATGTGTTTTATTACGTGATTTTTGTATGGTTTAGTTTTAATATTATTACCAATTATCAATTATGGTTAGGTAAATGTCAACATTCCATGGCATGCTTGTGTCCTATCAGATTAATGCTACGTCGACCACTGTGACTGTGAAATGTAGTGTAGTTAATTAGTAAAATTCAAATATCTCGAAAATCGTCAATATTTTGAAGATCAAAGAAGTATAGCTTATTTCTACAGAAATGATGGGGCTATCCAAATTAAATAAGTAAGTTGTAAAATAATGAGCGATAAAAAATTTGTGGCTGATTCCATCTAATTCATATGGCGCATGTGGCGACATCTACAAGTTAACTCAAATCCTCTCACACATTCTTGTTTACCCTTACAAAAACTAGTTCAACCCAATTTGTCATTATGTAGAAAAGTATCTGATCTATTAACAAAAATCTATTTTATTTTTTTCGCTTCAACATCCTGTACCTCAGTAAGGAGCAGACTAAGACCCATTATTGTTAATGAAAATATTATTATTTTGGTCTTCTTAACGTAGATTTACAATTTGACCCATTACTTATGAATCACTCTGTATACAAAATTGTTGAATTGGTGGATTGAAATTCAATTTTTATTTGACTACAAACATAACCAAATTTTTTGTAATAATTTTAAAGTCGTCACTATAATCTCACCTAATCGTTCATATACTTCCCTACCGGCGTGCACAGCTGTAATAACTCCAAAAAAGTATAACCACTGCATTTCCAGTCGATTAATATACACATTTTCCTATAAAACCAACAACATAAACGGTTTTTATCATTACAGAAAATAAAAACACTTCTTTCCCGCACATAGTTACTACTACAAAATAAAAATCAAAAATATTCCTAGGTAATCATTAGAAAAATCACCAAGTCACAAACAAGTATTGTCCCAATTTTTATCGTGATTTTTAAATATTTATAAAGTAGCGACGGAATTGAAATCGCGTCCGAAATTTCCCTCTATCGAAATTGACAAAAGCACGCGTCCTGCTAGTGCAAGCTTAAGTGTTGGACTGAACGATACCAGTACGGAAAATGGGAATTTCGGGGTGGTTTTTCAGCGCATGTGTGTGAGAAAATGCTAACATCTCAGTTGTGTTAAAACACAGAGACCATTTCTTGATTACTGTTTCTCCTAGAAAATATAGGCATTTTATTTTCAGACACGCAGATGGAAGAACTGTTTAAGCAGAAAAAAATAACAATATATAAGATTAAATAGCACGAACATCCACTTGAAACAATAAAACCATTTGAATTTATTTCTAAGTTCGAATAAAAGTAATGAAACTTCTTTTTGTTCTTTATACCACTGCTTCTGTTGCATATAAGAGATTCGTAAGCTTTCTTACGTTAGCTTTAGTTGAAAATATACATTTTAGAGCAAAATACTACGTGTATACTTCATACAGGGCATTTCAATGAATTCTGTTCACCACACATAATTCTGAAGGCGTCACTTTCATATAAAAATTTGAAAACACTCCAAAAATCGTATAAAGGAGGTCGTCTTTCTGCTCACATGTAGACGTTATAGCTTTAACCCCCTCCCCATGATAAACCAGAAAAAGCAATCTAGCATACGTCTTGATACCATCGTAAACTAGTCTGGCATATTTAAGAATTTTCTCAGATACGTATAGCGGTTTTTTTAAAATTGCAAGAATTGGGAAATTTTTGCTTTTACTTTCCCAGGTTTGAAAGTTTTTCACTAGAAAGATGACAGTTCACAATTTTATAGAAAAAATTGGTCAGGCTGCCCATACGATCACGGTAGTTTTGCTAAGTACTGCCTAAAACTTCCTACCAGTTAGATATACAGAGAGAAAGATTGGCACGTGCGTATTTAGGTGAGGACGTTGAAACAAGTGACAACGATGATAACGAAAATACTGTTGGAGAAAACGAAAACGGAGGAGAATTAAATTGATTTGAATGGAATTTTCCACTGATGTTATTTCTTTCTTCATTCTTATCCTTACGCCTTCTCAGGCGTCGGATTGGAGTTCTTCCTGAACCCATGTTTTCCATTCTTTTCTGTCCCTGGCTAATGCCTTCATCTCTTCTAATGTCTTCCTTTGTTCTTTCCAATTTCTTCAATCTGCTTTATTCATTTCCTCCTGTGTCTTCCTCTTTGTCTTTTTCTTTGATATTCCCATTTCCATTACTTTTCTCGCTATTCTATCTTGCTTCATTCTTACTAGGTGGCCAAACCAGTAAAATTGCTCCTTTTCAATATTTGATATTATTGGTTATGCTTCTGATTTCTTCGTTCCTTACTTTGTCCCATTTCGTTTTACCTGCTATTCTCCTTAAATATTTCATTCCAATTGCACTGACATTATTTAAAAGCTAATATTTCATCAAGCATTGAATAAATTATAATTATATGTACTTTATCTAATTCCGCTATCAAATGTGACACTTTAAGTCACTCCTTGACGTTAGATAACGTCACATTTTTCAAAACCTTCATATATCAGTTATGAAAAGTAGTTATCTAAAAACTGTACGTAACTGTTTAAGTTTCAAAGAATAATTTATTGATTAGGTACTGTCAAAACTGACAATTATTTCATTATTTGAACTGACAATCACCCCATTATTTCAATTCAATGGTATTTTAAGATTTATAAACATTGAAAACAACATTATTGAGGACACAGTTATTTAAAGTGAGTCAATTTTCTGGGTAAAAACTTCATAGTAACAATACTTCTAACACCCTTTGAGAATCCACTTCAATATTACCACTGTAAATGAAGATTTTATTAAATATTATAAATGCGCGGAATTTGATAAAACGTTGTACGTAAACACGTTATGAAGAGAGCGAAATTGTTCAACTCGCGTAATTTGCAAAACTCGCTGGCGCTCGTTTTGGCAAATATTACGCTTGTTGAACAATATTAGCTAGTTTCGTAAATAACTATTTCCTACGACCGTATGGTAAATTAACATACAGGTTGGCGCACCGAAAACGAAACAGATGCATTTACTGGCAGATGATTCCTTTTTAAAAAAATCCCTCGGACCCGTCGATTTTGTTTTCGAGGGGGACACAAAATTGGCATAAAATCACTTTAACATTTGCAGCCCCTTAAGCGGGGGTGGCATCATCCCTAAAATCTTAAATGAAAAGGGGGGTCGAATGATCCATCATTTAAAAGGTCTTTCAACTCCCTTTATAATGATGTAAAATTCATGTATTCAATTCTGTAGTTTTGGAGTTTTATTGATTTAAAGTTTAAAGTAGACTTTAATAGGTACATCAAATTAGTTTGTACTTCTTTCAGAAGAAATTTGAGTAAAAGCATTTTCTTGATAAGTAAATGCTTTTATTTACTACGCCCATGGTTTATTAATAATAAAAATAGCAATTGAAGTGTCCTTTGTGACAAAAAAAGTTGTTTCTTGAAGAAAGATAAGTAGAGAATGCCACGTACTTATTTTAAATAGGAAATAGTACATTAGTTTGCGATTGATTTGACCAATCTTTGTTGTTAAAATATCATTTATTGCTTTTACATAAATTAACCATGGTATATTCCACGGCAGAAAGGGTTGAAATTATTGAAATATTTTTCGGAAATAATCAGTGCGCTAATAGAACAGCACAAATTTTTAATGAGCGACATGAGAACAATAATGTGCACCGAAAATATGTTGTAGAACTTGTAGCTAAATTTCGGGAAACTGGATCAGTCGCCAATAAAAAACGTAATATTGAAAATCCTATAAGGAACGAAGCAACAGAAGTGGGGGTTTTAGGGCAAGTTATTGTAGATCCTACATTAAGTACCCGCAAATTGCAAACTTCATGTGGTGTTAGTCGACGTACTATCCAACGGATTCTAAAGGCACATAATTTTCATCCGTATAAAATTCACCTTGTACAAGAACTTAATGAAGACGATTTTGATAAGCGATTACAATTTTGTGAAGTTATGAGTGAACGAATTACAAACGATGAACAATGTTTATTTAACATTTGCTTTTCTGACGAATGTTCCTTTTTTTTTAAATGGCGAAGTAAATCGTCATAATTGTCGATATTGGTCGGACTCTAATCCCAGAATTTACCATGAGGTACACACACAGCAGCCACAAAAATTAAATGTTTGGGCTGGCATTTTTGGCGATCATTTGGTTGGTACTTTTTTCTTACCTGGAAATTTGACTGGTGAAATGTATTTGGAATTACTGCAAAATGCCATAGATCCTGCGCTAACAGATATAATTGAAAATCAGAATGATGGTCGATACGTTGAGAATATGTTGATGTTCCAACAGGATGGTGCCCCACCACATTACGCATTAAGAGTTCGGCATTATTTAGATCAGACCTTTCCAGGTCAATGGATTGGTAGAAGAGGTGCCGTTGAATGGCCCCCAAGATCGCCAGATTTATCACCTTTGGATTTCTTTTTGTGGGGTTACTTAAAAAGCAAAATCTATGCTACTCAGCCAACATCCTTAGAAGATTTGCGACAAAGAATTGTGAATGAGTGCCATCAAATTACTCCTCAAATATTGCAAAATGTCCGGCAACGTTTTCAGCAAAATCTTTATTATTGCATGGAAAGTAATGGTGGTCATTTTCAACATTTACTCGGCTGACAGGTCAGTTAATTCTTTATTTTTTAACAACTTTGCTGCTATGTATTGATCTCCTCTTACGATGATGTATTTAAACTTTAAATCAATAAATCTCCAAAACTACTGAATTGAAGTACATGAATTTTACATCATTGTAAAGGGAGTTGAAAGACCTTTTAAATGATGGATCATTCGACCCCCCTTTCCATTTAAGATTTTAGGGATGGTGCCACCCCCGCTTAGGGGGCTGCAAATGTTACTGTGATTTTATGCCAATTTTGTGTCCCCCTCGAAAACAAAATCGACGGGTCCGAGGGATTTTTTTAAAAAGGAATCATCTGCCAGTAAATGCATCTGTTTCGTTTTCGGTGCGCCACCCTGTATATCGCACTCTCTACTCTGGCGGAAAGTTTCTCATATCATTATTGTGACGGAAACTGAGCGCTATATCACCCTAGTGTGATATCATATCGCACGGTTCGCATGAATTCAATTAACGTGGTTTTCTTATTTAAATTTACCTACGTAATAACTACAAATATAGCATAAAACACAAAATCTGTTCAAAAATTATTAAGATTTTGTGATGAAAAAAAACATGACGCGGATAGCTGTCAAATGTTCTTTTTTTTGGGTATATCTATAGTATAGCTGTAGAAATTCAAAAAAATCAAATTATGAAGAATTAAAATGTCTTCTGCGTTATTTTGAAAATATTTTGCAATACAAACTGATTATTTTGAAAATAATTATATGTTGTAGGTAGGTACAGTTATTGATGTTCTCATATAAATAAAACCATAATATCTCGTAAATTTATTGCGTGATCGTAAAAAATATATACTAATTATAAAAGGGAAAAATAATTAAGTAGGCTTATGTCAAAATTCTAAAATTATAACACAAAGAATAGAAATAGTTTTTGTGAAGTGTAAGTGAAATATTTATTACATAAAAATGTAAACGAATTATAATTGTGAGATTAACTAGAAATAAAAAGTGTTAGTCTCGGTTTTTTATTATAATGGAACTTGATACTGATAGCGTATAACCTAAGGTACTTTTTAAATATTCATGGCCGTAGGAAAAATAGTGTACATAACTCGTTGCAAAGTGAATTTCACTTATTTCATTTCCGCACTCACCGATTACATTAAACAATAGTTGTTACAATTATCGCATGGTCGTAGGAAAAATAGTGTAATATACTATTATGTAGTGTACAAAATACTTCTATTCATAAAAGTATATGTAGATATAACACCTGTCGTCTGTAGAGAGAGTGTCAAATTAAGCGAGCCTGACAGGCCCGTCAAAGCTTCTGGCGATATAAAAATAATAGTCATGTTTTATTTGAAGATTTTATTATAATACAAACTATCATCTGATAAATCGAAGCTGCTAGAATAAGACACTGAGATGGAACGCAATTTACGGAAAACTGTTTTCTCAGGCTCGACAAAACCACGCTGATAGCTCCTCACAACCCCCTAATGACTGAACTCCTCACATCATACTGAAACAAAATCTGAAGAACATATGCTGCAATCTCATATTTGCAAAAGATGGCAATCGAGACGCCAAATCTCACACTACAACCACAATAATTGCCTCGCTTAGCTCGTGGAAACTAGGAAAGTGTGCCGTAAACACAAATACCACGACGAGATGTGTCCGGAAAAGACTTGAAGGAGAAGTGCATCGGCCTTTGTGCACTACCAAGTTCTCATAAAGCAACAACAAAACAATTCTCAGTGCAACTACAGCGTTTTTCACTGCACTACTCCGATTTAAGTACTTTCTAGTCCTGAAGCCTTATAATTGTGAAAAACAAACACCATTTCACACTTTCTATCCCGTATTATTGATGCAGGTTTTCTGTGGTTTTCCTGCATCCTAATTGGCGTAATATTCGTATGTAGTTGAACTGAAAATTTTCAGCAGTAAATTCCTGCTCGATTGAAGAAACTCTTAAGAGATACTGGAGCAGCACGGTCTGATAATAAAAACGAAAACTAACAGTAACACAAGACAAAATCCAAGCAATAATATGATAAAGCAAAGGTTGGGATTGGCTTAAATCCTAAATGGCTCTGCGAGGGAAATAGAAATACATTTATATTCCAAAGAACAAACAAAATAAAAATGCAAAAGAATTTTTACACATGCATAGCTACTGAAAAAAGCGATGGTTAAATGAAGAATATTGGGACAAGAAAAATCAATAAATGATGATGAAAGGAAAGAATATTGCAGGGAAAACGATCTTAATAATAAGGTGAAGAAAACTATATGTAAATTTCTCGCAAATTATCATGAGCATGTTTTGAAAAACAAAAAGCACTTATAAACATGGGCGTCTCCAGCTTATGACTAAGGGGGGGGGGAAGGGGACAATATTATGGAGGATGAAAATATGAATGCCGAGAGCATGGAGCGTTACTCTTTGGAAGTCTTTGCCTCGATGACGATTGTTATAAGAACGGTTGTAATATCAATGTATAAAACTTCACAAGCCCTCGACAGCACAATAACTAAATCAAACTTTTAAAAACAGTAATAATAATTTATTTTATGTCATACTAGTTCATTATTGTGTTTTTATTGCTTAGTTACTAACTATCTAATGTCGTACTTTATGCCCGTGCGAGCATAAAGTTCACTTTATGGCCCGCGCGGGCATAAAGAGAAATACTTTTTTGTTCAACTCATCTAATAACCATGTCGTAAGCTTCTTCAGACTTTTTTGGCAACGGATTTACAGTTGCTTTCTTTGCTTTTTCAAAAAGTTCGTCAAGAATTCCATAATCTTTGTTTTGTTTTGACTTCTAACTTTGACACATATAAAATTTATTGTGATATTATGACATTTACGTTTGTCAACATCCACCTATTTATTCAAACCGGATTTTTTGAAACACTGATTTGTATTGAGATTGGATTGCAATAACGAACTAGTATGATAATAAAAGTTTGTATGTACCGCAGGCATAAACAGATGTGTATACCCTCGGGCGACTTACAAACCTTCGGGCCAGAGGCCCTCGGCTTCGTAAGACGTCGCCCTCAGGGCATAAACATCTATTTATACCCTTGGTACATAAATAACTATTAACAAAAATAATATTCAATCGAAACATAACCTGCGGGGAGTTTTTCAAAAACTTTCAACCACTTAATCAGTGAAATTATTTGGGTTTCTATTTATTATAGCTCTTTGTACACTCATCATAGCCAGACCATTGAGGCGATCTTCTGCCATCATAGTGCTTTTTAGCCATGTTTTTAGTCTTCTGAGGCTGCTAAAGGATCGCTCTTGTACACTTGTACACAGGTCGTGCATGGTAAGGCGATCAAAATTTTCAATGCTTTTTCCGTTTCGGGAGAGAAGGAATTTATTTATAGGTAAGGAAGCCAATTGCTCGCACTTTGGTCGCTTTGCGGCAACTGCCCTTCTCGCCCCTCCTTGGCGATGCCCTTGCTTGAAAATACTAAGGCTTAAATAGTATCGTTGGCATTCAATCATCTTGCGTTCACGTATTTTATTTACTTTCCAACAATTTTACTTGAGCAGTCTTTCAAATGAAGTTCATATTTCTAAAACGACAATGAATCTAGTTGATAATAATTCTTATCAAAAGCATTGCGCATCGTAGTTTTATCGCGTCGTAACTTCGAGTGTCAAGTGAATTTGTATTTCAATGGAGTAGAATATATAAATGTGACCCAGTTTTCGTTTTATGTGGTCGTGTACACTTTTGTGCACGCTCTTGCTGCAATTTTTCATAATTATAAAAGAAGTTGGGACGCTAAGGGTTAGCGAACTTCACAGTACAGTTAAAAACATGAATTAATAAAATTAAATAAAGCAGAGATGATTTATTTCACAAATTTGGAGTGACTAGCTTGTTTTCAAAAACAACGCGACTGTGCTGAATGTAATAAATGTGTACTATGAGTATCACACAATTTGAAAAAAAATAATTCAATTTAATATTTAATTGAGAGAGGTTGGAGGTACACGTACTTCATTAATGGATATGAAATTCACACATAATTCTTACATTATCAATTTTATCAATAACTATAAAGCATTGTAGCAGAAAACTATCAAATCTATTAGAGAGAATTATTATGGTTTAAGTTCTACCGTAACGTTATATTTGACCACTATCATTGGAATATTTAAATATCTACC
>CAJUYG010003641.1:0-20305 GCA_910591675.1 Galerucella calmariensis | reverse complement strand
GTGGTTATGATGCACATTTCATCTCATAATTCTGAAAAGCTAGCTTTAGAATGATCTCCAGGGGCTCACGTATTTCTTTATTCTGCGGAGCTTAGAGTTTGATTCAGTCCAACGGTCTTGCCAGTATTTATAGACTGAATGTTTCAAGAAGTTTTTTGCATCCAAAACAGAAACCTTTGAGACTGTGAGAGAATTGAGGTCCTGGATTGATTGCCTTGCTTCTGTGTCTGCCTGTTCGTTCCCGGAAATTCCAACGTGAGAGGGTACCCACATGAATTTAACAGATTTTTGGGCTTCTTGTAGCTGGAAAAGTTCGTTTTTAACTATTTGTACCAAGGAGTTTGAAGGATAAATGTGCTGGATACTATCGATGGAGCTTAGACAGTCAGTGATTATTAAAAACTGCTGGGAATCCACATTACTCGCAAAAAGCAGCGCTTGGTGAATTGCATATAATTCACCAGTGAAGACGCTCGCAATTGGAGGTAATTTGATTTTGATAGACTCGGTAGGTGCAATAACGGATGCGCCTACTCCATTTTCCATCTTGGAAGCGTCTGTATACAGTGGGGTATATTGGAATTGTTGGGAGATTTTTTCATAGAATGCGTTTTTTATTACTCTTGCATTTGTTCCTTTTTTCTTTGTTCCTAGATATTGCATATGAGAGGCTAAGGAGATGTCTTCGCAAGTTTAAAGGAAGTTCAGAGGCTTCACAGAGTAAACTGTCAATTGGACTCGAACGGAAAGCCGGTAGGCAAATTCTAATGGCAGAGTTTTGTATTGGATTCAAAAGGTTCAGTGTTGATTGATTGGCTGAAGCGTAGGCTATACAACCGTATTCTAATCGAGATCTGATTATGGTTCGGTACAGGCGGATGCCTTAACAATGTTCTGTATTTTGTAATTAGAATTATGTCCGCTTCAACATAAGTTTCATTGTACTGAGACCGGTCTGATCAAGGTACATGCATCCTCATATTCAATATTTTCCTTTATGATTAACACGAAATGGAGTCTGCAGGTGTTTAATTGCATAATAAATAAGCTCCTACTAATTTTGACAAATGTTCTCGGACTTCCAACGTCCTAATTTTGATGGTAATTCTCCCATTTCATTCACTATTATATGTGATTGTTCCTTTATAGTTTAGTTCAATAACATACATAGTCGATTGTTTCTAGCGGTTTGCTTCAAACTGTAGGGAAAAGTTTAAATTGATGTGTTGTCCATGACACTATCGCTTTGAAGCAACTTTATAACTGCCTATGAAATATGAGTAATTTCAAATACAATAAGTTTGAATGTAGTTTGAGAATGTTCATTGCTGTATGTTGTTTAGCTTGGGAGCTTTGTCGGAAAGTTGTGAATTTATCCGTATAATGCCTCTTCCCATTTTCCTACCAATAATCAAAATAAAAGTTTTTCCATGCTACGAAGATGGAGATTGAAATATAATCGTATGATAAGAGAAAACGGTTACCTAGTCCTTTTTAATATATTCACCTAAAATATGTGTAATATTCGAAAAAATTAAAGTTCTTTTAAGTATTCAGTTGCTGGAGCAAATATATATATATTTATATATATATGCATATTGCTTCTGACAAAAGTGGACAATGATAGTACAAGAATAGAGATAGTGGAGATAGAATCAACAAAATTTTATGAAAATGTCCATTTTCAAAGTTACACGAGAGTATATAAAAAAATATCCGTGATATTTGATGCGATTTATTTAGGTAATATTTATTCACGTGGACCATCGCTGAATTGTATGACGTGACGTAAAAGGGTGGTGTCGGAAACAGTATTATTAATTGGAGTTCTGTGAAAATGACCTAATTTATATTGACATTGGATTAATAGCAACAGTGCATAATGCTGACAAGAGCGATGATGAAATATACATTGGAACGAGTTTTGTTGTGTTCGATTTTTTCTACCGGTAACCGGTCAATCACTTTTGAATGACAAAAAAAGGTTAAACATATCTATTTATTGAGATTATCACTCGGAAATGCCCTTTGTGCTTTATTGGTTCGGATTGGAAGGTATTTTAATGTAGGAATTATATATTCTCACGAATACACTCACGTATTTTGTTGTGGAATTAAATATATTTTTTAAAAGTTCACCATAAAAAGGTTCATTTTGTATTGGTTTGTCCTTAAATTGAATTTTTCATATTCTATAGCAACAAAAAAAGTAAACTATATAAGTGCGAATGGCAGCCTTTCATCGGTGAGCATGAGGCATGGAAACTTAATTTAAAAAAAATATGACAATAGAAAAGCAGACGATTGAGAGTGTGGATCTTGAAGAAATAACACAATTTAGTGGTTTTCTGATACTCTTTCCACAAAAAATAAAATCAATATTAATCGAATACCTACCACTCAATGTAATGTGGTTCACAGGCTAAAATAAAATGAAAAAATACTACCCAGGTCAAGTTTGCCAAAGCATTTCAAACTTTAATCATGCATTAGTTGACTAAAATATACTCAAGATTTTCAAACAGAATTTCAAATTCTCAGAGAACAAGCCAGATTATGGTTATAATATGTTCACATAAATATGTAATGAAGCTGATATATCAAAAATTGAAAATAGTTCAAAATTAAGTGATGAAAAACCAATAAAACAACACATCCACGAATAACTTTTTTAACAGTGAATACAGAAACCTGTTTCGAATAAATTCAACTGACATAAAAATATAAACAACTAGGAGCTAAAAGTGCACATATACAAAAGTAACATTAAATTCTAAGCTTGTATCCTGGGAGTAGAAACTATCCTTGTGAGTTATCCCGAAATGAAATTTAAATGACATACAATAAAGTTAGATTTATATCTCCTCACGTACTCGGAATACCGACAAACTTCCAGTGCAGTTAATTTAATTTTTCAAAGTTGTGAGCGGTTTGATAAATGTTCGCGTTACGTTTGCAAAATAAAAATTTCAATTTGGTGCTTGACGTGCAAAATAGTACCGTCTAATTTATAATCTAAGCTGATTATCAATGGAGGATAGAGAGGGGTGGTAAGCTGTATAACAGTCGAAAAAACTGAAAGGAAAATTGTGCTGTGGTAGTGAAGGTGTATGAAGTTAATTCAACGGTTTAAGACGAAATGGCTTGCGCTACAGAAAAAAAAACCTAGTTCCGCATATGTATACGGGACAACGTAAGTTCGTGGTATTTTGGCTGGCATGTTGAGTGGATCATGTTCATGGTAGGCTTTCTTAATCCAGTTTACATTGGGGGCTTATTGTTTGGAACTAAGCACAAAACATGTTGGCAGTCCGCCTAAACCTTCGATTATCAGACTAAATAAATAACCCGCAATACTGGTAACACCTGGTACACCTGGTACACCTTGTTCAGTGAACCCTTTGTAGGAAGGTGACCTTCTGCCAATCTCCATTTGAATTGGTGTTCTCTAACTAGCAAGTTCCAGAGTTCCCCACTTATGCAATGCTGTGATTCCGAGTCTATAAAGTCTTCTTTAGACCCTTTTTAAGCTAATTGGTTTGCTAATTCATTACCTGTAATTGCCTCCTGTTCCTGCACCAATGCTAAGGACGCAGGCTATTGAAAGACAATCACTGTTTCCCCAGTCTAGACTTGTTAGTGTGTTCCACCGTTTTGTGTTGATGATTGCTTGAATTCTACTAGATATACCTTCAATTAAATTGATTCCATGCCAATTTTGCAGCACCAACTCTCTCAGCTTCTAGTGAGCTCTTGAAACGATCGATATTATATGGTACTCGTTCCAGACACGTTCGATGGAAAATTTCCGAAAACAGTACCTTGTTTCAGTTATTACAATTTCGGACAAAAGCTGATCTTGCAATTTCATGCGGGCTTCTAAGTGGTGCAGTGGGGGACATTCCATTCAAATGCAGTAACTGTTTCAATCCACAAACTTGTATCAGTACCTCCAATTGTATGTATGTATATTGTGATGACATTTACTGAGACCTAAAGGATCTATTCTGCCATCTTACTCCTACTCAGTTCATGAGGAAAGTTTTAAGGACTAGTAGTTCCTATATCCGCTGGTTTCAGCTAACGTGATTGTTCTTTTTCTATCCAGTTGCCTCCTAGGTGATGGACCCTAGGACTCTGAGCTGCGGTGCAATCCGCAAGTGTGTGGTTTCTTTTTCCATGCCAAAAAAGATTATACTTCCTGCATCCACTTGTTCTCCACTGGTTGTAATCATCCAGAAAATTGTCCAAGCCCTACTTGAGCTTTCCAATGTTCAATCTTTCTTTTTCCCAGTTTTGCCCATTTATGCTAATATCACAATGAAGCAGATACAAAAAAAAGGGTTCGGTCGTCAGAAGGGTGTTAGAGTTCTATTTCGTTTCTCTCTACTGCAGTGTGTCCTGAAATCCACAGTAAGTTGACGATTATGCCTAGTTTATTGAGCATGACCATGCATCCCCTTACCATTTTGGAACTGATTACACTAGAACTCAGTGCTCCCAAAAATACTTGCAGCTCCTTCAGTGACTTTAACTTTTGCACGACAGTGTACATAATTTTTCCATTCAAAAACACATAAATCCTTTGTTTTGTTCATTGTCCACCTCTCATCTAATGATTTTGGGCGCTTTCTTGAAAATTTAATAGTTCGCTACTGAATCGCCAACAATTCAGGGCATCATCTCTGTAAAACTTTTTATATACCCACTGATCATCGCCATGGAATATGGTATTTATTACGGATACGTAACATCTATATTTATTAAACTCTTATCTCAAGGCAAACGTGAACGCAGCATTTCACAAAAATGCGTGCGTTGTAAGTACTTCTCAGACATATTCAAATACGTATAACGTTAACTTGCGTGTTTTTACGTATATCGTAAACGTAGCTATTATTGAGCCGAGCTAGACACTCGAATATAAACGATTCACTTCACGTGTCACTTCAACGTTTATTTTTATTATAAGTAGACTGTACTGTTGTTCAAGTTCTCTTCTTCATGGGAAATATGTGCAAGACTGAGGTCTCATCCATATTATCACTATTTTATTCATATATTAACTCTTCAAAATCCAAAATTGGTGGAAATTGCACTTGAAGTGAAAAAAAATTCTTCACAGAAAAATATAAGTTCCTGCATAAAATAAAAAAAAAACAAATAGAAATAAGGCAATAAAAATGGGTTAGGGGAACTCTCAATGGATTGAAGTCTGGACAAACGACAAACCCAGCTTTTAAGAAGCAATGAAATACGAAAGCGTATTGGGTTTACGTTTCGTTAATATGTTCACGTGCTTAAGTATCTATTATATTAAGCCCACAGCGAGAGAAATATTGGGACTAATGGAATAATTCCAAACTAAAATATCAACAGAAATCTATCCATAAACATCATCTACAACAACTTCTTAACATTATAATTCCATGAACTTAAAAGTCCTTTATACAGCACTGAACATAAATGGAAGGATCAGTTTTTGAGCACCATGATAAATTACCTCACCATAAATTAATGTATAATCTGGATTCATGTGAAACGACATGAGGTACAGGTGGAGGACAATGTCTAACAACAATGTATAACAACATTAATTATTAATGTTGTTATACATAACAAAAGCCGCTCGAAACCCCAAATGGAGGTTAAATGTAAACACGTTTTATATATATTTTTTCCTATTTGTTGATAATGCAACACAAAAAGAGTAATGACTTTCTTCTGTCTGTAACTCGATGTTGGGAGAAAAGACTGCGTTAGTTACCTCTCAGCTGCAGAGCTACTAACAGACAAGAAATAATAAGACAGCGTCCTTATAATCTACCTACAATTCGCGATCCTCGTAATGGGAGAACGTTGTTGGAGAAGTTGACGAAGGGTAGACAACAAAACGTTGTGAAAAAAAGTTGTTTCATTAAGTACCTAATTCAAGCAAATTTTACACTGAAAAAAAGGACCCTTATAATCTAGACAATCGCCTAATTACTTTAATTGAAATTTGTAACGATAGAATATCTATCGTTATTTTTTGTATCTACTTCTATCATTAACTTCCAAGTAATTTCTTTCCAAACCCTTTTTCTACGCCTTTGTCTATAAAGCGAATATCGCTAAGACCCCTTCTCCACTTTCCGCCGTTCTAAAAAATGTGAAAATGGAAACAAAATTGTTTTCAAATTGCACACGTCCCTACCCTTTGTTCTAAGATTTATGGCCTTTTTTGTTGTTATTTCAATGCCGTTTTTCTGTTTGATGTGGGACACGTGTTAATTTTAACCACTTTTGAAGAATTTTACCGTTTATTAATTGCCCCGCCTCCAGCTTAGAATTCAGCAAATCGGGGTTGTTTATAACCGGCAATCTTCTTTTCTGGCGCTATTTTTTAGGAGTCTTCTATTAACTGTCCAGCAGAAAAGAGGTATGAAAAGTCTTCTATTAACAGTGTAGCAAAAAAAAATCTCCTATGATTGCTCACTAAGAAAAATGTGATAAATCTTCGTGTCGTGACCGCTAATATAGCATAATTATGCTTGAATATTACTGAAAAGTTTTGTGTTTCAAAAGTATAGTGCCGAATGTTCAAATGCTTCCGTTTCAATATGAAATAACGTCGAGTTTAGCGTAGGCAAGTCTTCCTTTTCCATTTAACAGAATCCACAATATTTCTTTTTCCTTCCTAGTTTATTGTAGCAGTGTCCTGTCAAAGCTCTTAGTGCAATCTTTTATGGTTCTTACATTTTTCCATTTCACTTCTTCCCAGTTTCCCAGGAGCGTCTTTGATTGCTTTATCTATTCATTGATCCAAGATTCTCATTCTATTCTATTTCTTCCAATATTATATTGGTGCTGATACACCAAAAAAGCCTCAGTCGCCAAAAGTACATTTCAGCTCTCTCTCTCTCTGTTGCGAGCGGTTCTAGAAAAGCCGCTCTCCAAAACCAAATCGAACCAAAGGCTTATTTACCTGACTACAAAGCGCTGGAATATTGGAATTTTGTATGGAACGAAAACGCGTATTTTTCCCAAATTTTGTTGTACACTTTTGATATTTTTCGGACCAGTGTGATTTTTAATTTTATTCAACTCCAGCAATATCGACATTGCAAATATCATTGAGTACATTATATTGTTCATTAAATAAAATGTTTATAATTCTCTATTATTTATTTCCTTCCCTCAGTGTAATTGAAAAAGTTTTGGATCTTATGCATCGTCTAAAAAATGTTGTGTACATTGTACTACATTGTTGGTTTCGTCTGTTGCTCGCCTTGCTTCGCTCGTCTCGCAATTTTCAGACTCGCCCAACAAAGTAGCACTTTCAGTCCTTGGAATACAAATAACTATTCTGCTCATATTTCTTCCAGCACCCAAACTTGTTCCTTATAAGGGACAACCTAAAAATAGTGATGACTTCATCAGAGTGTATCAAATGTTGGAAAAGCGACTACAAAAATATTTTCCATTTGTTTATTATTCGATTGGCAGGTGGGGGTTTGAATATTTCTTGTAATTACGATAAATTTTCAGTTTGCATTTAAAATTTTCAACACCCTGTAACTGGGTAATCCGTCTTAGGATTCCTGTTCATGCTTGGGACTGGAGTAGAACGTTGGCGTTGGTTGAATAACCCCTCATTTATAAGGATCAACAATTACTTCTTCAAACAGAACTTTCCCCTTTTTGTGTGAAATATCTAATCTAGTAGTAGTAAACATCGTCCGCATTATCAAAGTACCCATTCCGGAGATGTTTCAACATCCATAAAATCGTCTCAGCAGATAGCCGTGAAATTTTCGCCGACCTAAGAAAAAAACTGCTGATTCTTAGTGCCGTACAGTAGTAAAAGTTTATCTAGCTTTTACCGCTCTTTTTCATTCTTTCTTTCTTTATTTGGTATTCAAGGTTGTCGTTTGAATGAACGCAATAAGTACACACTAAAAAACAGTCTTAAAATATTTTAACTTCCGAACCATCAAACAACGAACCTACTAGGAGAGTGAGGTCATATGTTCTCCTAATGGACTATAAGAAAGTTGGTATGGTTTGTCCCTTTTCTAGTTTTCATCACTACATACTTGGTACTTTAGCTTTTTCATAGTTAAACGTGGCAATATCTAGTGTTTTCGACTGCTTTCCTTTCACGGCTTCAGATAAACTTGCCAAAGTATAATTATGTATGTATATTGAGATGATATATTTACTGAGACTTACAAAATGTATTGCTACCCTCTCTCTTTTTTACTTCCTCATGAAAGTTTCGGAGATTAGTACTTCCTTGAGACCAATTACCCGAAGGAATTGCAGGATATCCACAGGCTCTAGAAAAGCCAAGTGTCCTCTTCTTTCCAGTAGTCGCCTAGGTATTATGCATTGAGATTCTGTATCACTATGCAATTCGCAAGTGTGTGGATGTTGCAGTGCAATCTTATTCTGGCATGCAGCCCAGATCTAAATCTAAAATACTTGGAGTAGGCTGGGACTACGTATACGAATGCATACACCAGGCCCAAGAACTGCTCAGTAATATAGATATGCTTTTACAGGTGTAGAACAACATAAATTGGAATGTAATTCCCAATTTAACTGGTGAAATACAAGCAGTTGTTGAGGCAAGAGGGGTTGTTACATGGTCATTCCCATAATAATGTGTGGGCTAGGCATTCATTTGTTCTCATTCGATTGTAGTCTCTCTGCGTTTGACCTAACATAACTAGAACTTTCCGATGATCAAATATTCTTCTTTTTTTGGCGTGTACTATTTTTTTCCATAATACATTGAAGCTGATACAGCAAAAGGCAATCTTTTTGTTAGTTAACTTTCTCTTTTATTTTCTCCTATTCCAGTGTTTCCTGAAATCCACAATGAGGTGACGATGCTAATCTCACCTACCTTATAGGGTGTTCCTAGACGTTCCCATATCATTTCAGAATTGATTTCGCAAGAGCACTGTGCTTTAATGACTTCTTGACTTACTTTAACATAAGCAAGTGCGATACCATTTGATCATTAAACATACTAGGGGTGCGTTGTATCAAACACCTTAATTCGATTTTATGATAACCGATTGTTAGACTGTGACAAATTGATGTACCTATTTATTATCGATCAATCACATTAGTCCAAACATCAGTAATCATTAAATCAAGTTAAGGTGTTCGATTCAATGCGCCATAGATGGATAACCCGCTATACTGATGACACACTTTGTTCACGACCAACATATAAATCAATTCTTTGATTTCAAAACAAGGAAAGCTCAGTGAGGATCATAGATTTTAATAACTCGGCCGTTGTGTGTAAGGATTTGGATTTAATAGAAATATGTTTCTTAGATTCATCAAAATTCTCCTCACATTAAATACACTAGCTATAACGGATTTTATTAAAAAAAGTAAGCAAACAGCTGTCAAAAAATGCAAACATCCACTATTAGCGGCTTTGTCACATTTACTGGGAAATGTAGAATTACAAAAACCGTTGGATTGACATCTTGTTTATAAACCCATTCGGAATGAAGCTTTGTACATTGTCGTGAATTGATTGAATAAATTCATTAGCAAAATAAATAAATGAACTCTGATATTGTTCATGTCGACATAGATTGATAATAAATTTGTCTACTTTTCTAATAATGTTCATTTAAACTCATTAATTTGTTGCTTTTTATAATATTTTAGATTAAAGTGGAGAGACAATAGGAAGTTAATTCCAAATATTTCTTCACTCTTCCTGAAACAATGAATATTTTGTTACAAAAGTCCGTCTAAAAGTAATGGAATACTAGTCTTACAGTATTCCCAACCGAAATATCGCCTTTGATATACGATAATTCCCAACTTCAACCTCCATTATCTCAAAATCTAATCATGGGACTGAAATGTGACAGTAGATACTTTTGTTCGACTCCACACCATAGGCTTGCGTGTGCGATAACTCTTCTATTGTTCTACAAGTAAATATCACTACTGTACTTAGCTCCCAAAACAAAATTATTTCCAATACTGTAGTTGAAGTTCTGACAGTCTTCGGTTAACAGCAGCTTTTATATTTTTCAATTCTTTTTATTTTTCACACATTTTTTTGTATATTATCGTCAGAATTACAAAAGTTACATTTAATACACAGCTCATCACACGCATGTCTATATACACATGGGATTTGTAGCAACGGACCTCCATTCGTCTTTCTCCGCATTGAATAAGGGTTTGCATCATTATATCTATAAGTATCTATAAGTATCTACATCTTAGACATGTCTCACGTGTGTGACAATATCCTTTATACTTCAAGGGGTCAAAATTGACCTTATTTGGGGCTTCGGTAGTTTTGCCTATAAGAACCTTTTGTTGCCTTGCCGGGACGTACAAGATACCGAAATTCTATTTCTCTCGTCTAGGACCGGATTTGCAATTGAAAAGTGAGGGGTACTTTGTGGGTTAGATACATACTAAATCAATTAACCAACTTGGTTCCATAATAGGCATAGCAAATTTTGAATTAGATGCAATGTCTGTTATTTTTTTGAAGGGATAAATTAATCATGGATTGTTTTATTCCATTATTAATGTTTAACGCATCATCGTGAAACTACACTCTAATTAACGAGCACCCTTCAAATGCAAATGGTGAGCATACTGCCAAATAACGAACCTAATGAAATTCAAATTAAACTACTATTGGTAACTGCTTTATTGACAATTTATGCATAAATATACCTGGCTAATTTATAGACCAAAAATATTTTAGTGCGGTTACTGAATACACTAATACAATCAACTATACCGCAAAACTCGAAATGTCATTTTCCACGTTGTATACGACCATTTGTCAATTGCCGTTATTTCGAGACAATGTAAAAATCTAGTGAAGTAGAGCAGAGTTGAGTGCACGGTTTGATAAGCTGTACGTTTCAAACAAAACTGCAGGTTTTGCATACAAACGTGTATTTTTTGGTTGTGTTCATGTGTTTTTCATTTACATTAAAATACAAGTTGCATTACTTATTGCGAATATTTCAACTGTAGAATCCTGAGCACCGAATACAAATATTTGACTCAAACCACTTGGTAAAATCTGTCAGGGTGTTTTCACATATCAATACCATACATGGCGACGAGTGCTGTACCTCCTACCAAATTATGTTAAATGGAATTTCTAGGCTACTACCAGAGGCTTAATTGGCAAAGTCGCAATTTTAGCAGAATTTTTTGATTCATGTAAATATCATATTTCACCACTGCGTTGAAAAAATTGGAAGGCAGGAAAGGACATACCGTTCAATTGCCATCTTCACCAAAAAGCCATGATGCTATGAAGGCACTTGATATCATAGAGGTCAATTCTATCCTGAGCTGATATGGGGTTGCTTGGGTGGCTTAAACGCACTTGGAAACCATTGCAAGGACATGATAGCCTGAGTACCAGAGCACGAAGGTCATGAGGGCAACGAGGATGAGATGTTCAGACA
Organism: Galerucella calmariensis; assembly: GCA_910591675.1. NCBI lineage: Eukaryota > Metazoa > Arthropoda > Insecta > Coleoptera > Chrysomelidae > Galerucella > Galerucella calmariensis. The sequence goes on along the minus strand of CAJUYG010003641.1, from coordinate 8,834 downwards.
AATGCCATTCATTGGACCGGAACCCTCCTGACACTGGAGTTGTGGACAAAGACAGGTGGAACATTAATTATAGGATATTCGCCAACTTTCTCGGCAGACCTAATAAGCAAAGATAGAAAAACTGTCAAAGATGTAGTAGGTATATGTTAACAGGATACTGTAAGCTTAATGAAGACGTGAAGTTAGTGGATTTGGTAGACCTCTGCCATGGGCAGATTCTTTCACCTAGAAAAGGAAACTGTTGACCCGTGGATTGGGCTATCTATCGGGCGCGTCCCCAGGTGGCGGATAGGGGAACGGCCAAGGGCCTGAGTCGCCGGTCCCTTGGTCAGTGGCAGAAATAAGTAGGGTGAGGGGAGCTAAACCTCCCCAAAATACTTTGCGAAACATGCCACCGCGGACCAGCCTACCCAAGCTAAGGTGTAAGGAATCGTGCCGACAGCTGAATGGCCGCAGGGTAATATGCGGTCGCGAACGATCCCCTTTGGGAACCGGGCGGAACCCCATTGTAATTAACCTTCCTCTGGTAATGCGGGGCTCTGCCAGAGGTGACCAACCCTTCCCTTGCTACTCGTGGGAACACACGTGGAAAAAACACGAAAAACTAAAATAAATCCCGAGGCTGGACAGAAGTACTCACCTCAATCGAAAGCAGTGGCTGGGGATGGGCAGAAATGTCCACCCCAAAATACTGCATGGAATGAGGCTGGACATGGAAGATCACCTCGTGATGATGAAACACAAAGGCCTAGGCGAAAGCGCATTTGCGGCGCCGAGGCCAAAAGGAGGAAGAGAGCGAAGGAATCAGGGGTGGCAGCAACTACAAATGCACCCCCTCTTCCCCCACTCCACCTCCAACAGCAAAGGCACTTCCTGCGGCCGGCGCCAAGAGCTCCGCTTTGAATAAAGGCATGGAACCGGCTGCCCCTGCAGGAAAGCGCCCTCACATGAGCACATCCACGGATGGGACTCCAAGAAGGCTGAAGAAGCCGCGCAGCGACAGAAATGTCGCTGCGCCTTCCAAAAACCTTTGCGGATGCCGCCTTGAGACACCTCAAGGTTGCTATCATAGATGAGACCAACCCGTACGGTAAGGTTACCGCAGAACGGGAAAGAATCATCAAAAATCAACTGCTAGAGAAACTGGACATGATCATCTTCTCCGCCTCCAGTAGCAATAGCAAAGCGCCCACGTTTAAGTCGTGGACATACTCCGGTGAAATCATCAGAGTGGTCTGCGATGACGACGGGACGCTAGAGTGGCTGAAAAAAGCCACAAAAAACCTCAAGCCGTGGGAGGAGGCATCACTGGCGGTCGTTAGTGTGGATAGGCTCCCTAAGCTGACCAAAGCCTCGCTCTGGATCCCGGAGGACGTCCACAAGACGACATCCGGTGAAAAAGAGAGGGTGCTTGGTCGGCTTAGGGCGCAGAACCCTGATCTGACGGTGGCAAGGTGGTGCACTTTCCATCATGAGGTGAAGGTGAACCCAGAAGGACACCTCTTCGTCTTTGGAATCGGAGACGAGGATATGGCTGTCCTCAAGAAGAAGTCGATGAGGATGAGCTATGCGTTCACCTCATTGACTATCCGGGTAACGAGAAAGGAAGCAGGGGGTACCTCTGAAGACCCGAGGTCCTTGGTAGTCGAGCCACCTAAAGTGGATATTGACCCCAAGGCCACTATGGGTCCCGAAAAGGACGTCGAAGCAGTCGATGACCTGACGGAGGAGGCACCTGAATACAGCGAGGTCGTCTCTCCCCTAGCGGAGGAGCAGATGGACCTCTAAAGTGAACCCAACTCCAGGCAACCTACTCATGGGCAAGGACGTTGTAGAAAAGGTAAATATCATACAATGCAAGGAAACTGTTGAGCACTTCCTATATCAGTGCGACTGCCTGGTGAATGTGCGATTTATTGTACTAGGCGATGAGAAGTCGCCAGTAAGAAATTACATGAAAGATTCAGTCTCGCGGTTGTTGGCTACTAAAAAAGAGTCGGGCTGGGGAATGTAATCTAGATTCAGAGAAGCACCATATATTTGCAAAGGTCGCAGTGGAATGAGAAATCTAATTTTTCCAAAAACAAACATACAGGATGGCCCACCGTATACGCTTGGAGATATTAATTAGTAATTGGCAGATGTTATAACAAAACTTCAAATATAAAATATGTAGCTTAATAATGGCCACATTTTGTACTATACAGTGAAAGGTATCAAAGTTACATGTTATCAATATTAGCTGATATTGAATTGGAATAAAAGGAGCATGAACTGTGACTGTGACATTTACGTCAATACATCACCTACTTATAACTTATGAACTAATTCTTTGTTATGTACAATCAACCATTCAACCCAAATTCAGTTCAGTATCAATCTTATTAACATCGATAACTGAGGGTGCTACAATGACATTAGCATTTCGATAGGTACTCTCAACCTCAATAATCTGAATCGATTTTTTCCAGCTATCAAAAGGAATATTACTTGGCACATTCCTAATTAACTGTAACTTAAACAGATTCCCAAAATTTTAGATTTTTCCGCGAACGTTTAAACCCTCAAATCAATTAAATTTGGTTACCTGGTTTGCTTACCTGTGACGTCACACTGCATATGCTATATACTTTGGCAAGTTTATCTGAAACCGGGAAAGGAATGCAGTCGAAAACATTCGACATTGCCACGTTTAACTATGAAAAAGTTGAAGTACTGATTATGTAGTGATAATAATTATAAATGGGTCTTTTTATTGTTAACAATATTAAAAATATGATTGAACTTTAATTTAATAATGTGCTTGTTTCATTGGATTTATACTATTAACATTGATTTTTCAATTTATGAATATTAAAAGATGAGCACTTTTCCAAATTTGTTACGGGCTTTTTCAAGCTCTGGCAACGTTGTACGAAAACCATAATGACCACACCCTCCGATTACATAATTGGTGATTTTTATCGACCAGGTGACTTCTTATTGGCAAGCGCGTGCCTATGTTCTTCCCTCTCACTTCGTCAATTGACTGATATTGATTTATCCAGTGGTGTTGGTATTGTCAGTGACATTTGTATTTTCAGTTTTACTTGGTAAAATAGGTACCGTACGCCATTTGTACGTTTGACAGATATACGCCATGTTTTTCCTCGCCTCTTACCGACGCCCCGTAGCTTTAGATAAACTTGCCAAACTATACCTAACGTTTAAAACGCCGCGAGCGGCCGCGAGTCGAGAGCTGTGTATTGTGTATATTGTATAGTTAAAAAAAAAAAAAACGCTGGACTGTTGACTGTACCTACTGTTTCGTTATTTTATTGTGAATGGAGTGAGAAAAAGTGGTTAATTTGATTCCTGACTGTCCTAACACATCCAAGAATGCACCAGAAAAATATATATACATTAAAACAGTGAGCAGTGGAGCAGTTAAATTAAAACCTTGAGAAGTACCGAGATTGTTTGACTGTCTAAAAAATAGAGTAACAATGCATAGTTCAAAGCCACGGTCACAGTTTTTACAAGTTAAGTTCAGAAAATAGAGCCTCTGATGATGATGAAGTAGAGGAACAAAATCAAATGGATATCTCACGAATGGAACTAATATCTCGGGAAATAGGGGTTCAGGCTTGCAGTAAGGCTTATGTATGTTCCAAAGCGATTCAATGCGGGGGCGGGGGGTTTTATATATGGAAAATGGCTAAAAAGAGAAAATGCACTAGCAATAAGATCGTTCCAAAGAAATCGTGAATGGAAAAAGACGGAAAACCTATGAACGAAGAGTTTTCAATATCCACTAGCAGTCCTACATTTAGCTCGTCAGAATTAAGTATGTCAGATCCGAATAGCTCATTCTATCTAGACACTGATAGGTCAGACGAAATAGAATATTTTATTTGACAGAAAAAAAATCCAAAGCTTTATTTGGGAGTTCCGAGTCATTCATTATTTTTTGAGCTTGTTAACTAAAAAAATGTGTGCTGGAAAAGTTTGATATCTTTTTAACATCAAAAAAGATCAAATTGAATTTACCTTATAGGATAATAGGAGAGGATTTTGGTGTGGCACTTTCCAGAGTAGGTATGTAGCATTATACAAAAAACTATACCGTTATTAGCCGGTTACCTTTACCCATTTGTGCAAGTTAAGAAAAGACTTCCTAATCCCTCCTGACAAAGATAGGAAAATGTACAATGTATTAAAAATTGTTTTGAAATATGGTTTCAGAAACCAAGTGTGAATTCTTTGTTTCTATTAATGTAGTCCCTCACCATAAAGATATCGACTTCAGTTGAATTTGCATAATCTGCTTCAATAAATCCAGTATATACTGAGTACATCTTTAATAGCGAAAATCACTAACACTTTTAAAATTTAAAGATATTGCAGCTGTGACCAACTTTCTTATGTGAAACGCAGCGGTGTACAGAGCAGAATATGCAATGTGACGTCACAGTCGGTTCTGTCGCTTTTTAAAGGAGTTCCAGTTTCAACCTCTAATATCTAAGTAGTGGGGAAAGTTCAAGAGCTGAAAATTCCACTAGTTATTTTAATGATTCAGTTTTACAAAATAACGTAAGAAAAACCGAGAAAATATTTCATTGATAACAAGCCCATTGTGTGTGAAAAGTTTACAGATCTAACTCTGGATTTGAGCTGTTGCCACATGTGTTCTATGGGGTTGAATATGCAATAAGGGGGGGGTCGTGATACTGTGTGGCCCATATATTCAGCAATAATATCACAAACGTATTCTTTTTCGATACTGAACGCTGCTGTATGATTCTTCCAAATATATTTAATTTCTTAAGAAATATTCTAGAATGTCCCGACTACGGCTATTGTTCTTCGGTACTTTATTCAATTGACGACTATGATAAGTTGCATTGTCCATCAAAATAATACTTTTTTTGGTATATTAAGCAATAAATAATTTCCAAACCAATCTACGTTTTGCTGTTTTATCTTGGTGATAATCTAAGCTTATATCTTCAATACTTTTTGCTGACAACAATAAAGTATTTGATACCCAGCCTGCTTCTAGTCCAGCAAGTATTATTGTTTTTTTGTCCTTTATTTGATGGAACCTTTGTTTTCCCTTTTTACCATGAATCCACAAAACCCTTCGTTGAAGTATCATATGTTTAACCATGTCTCGATGAACGACTTTATTTTGGAATATCTTGTAAGTAATGATGACGCCACATTCATAAGCGATATGAATCCATTGCTGTTATTGATGGTACAATATGCAAATCCCATTTAAAAAATAGCTATCCAATGCTCGGTCACAAACAAAAGTTCCTGTCCCATATTTTTCATAAATCTAGGATTGATATCATTTGTTCTGTAACTCGGAGATACATTTTATCTAGGTGATTCGGGTCAATTTTCCATATGCTGAACGCAGAATTCTACAATTTCAATAACTGATAAAAAACCTTGCATATGCGACTCAAGCATGTCACTAACAGTCTTTTGGTGAATTATTCATTTTGTTTCATTGGAATTGTAACGTGAACTTTTCAGTGAGATCTGGTGAATTTCTCATTTAAAACGTAAGAAATTTCTAAAAATGATTAAGTTTGCATCTAGACACTTTGGGTTCATCTGCGAGTTTAATAAAGAAAACTCAGGAGGACTGGAATAATTTATTAGTGAATCATTTATCATCACATTTAGGGATTTGCCTTTCATAACTACTCCTAGCAAGATAGCAAATGAAATTTATTCATGAGAATTTAATGGTGACTTTTCAGTTTTTTATTGAAGATAAGATAAATTATCATTGTGACAATCAATTTTGCTTAGTAGGACAGTTTTCATAAATTCATGGGAGCAGCTTTCAGTAAGATGAGCTTTATTTCAAACAAGGTTTGTCACAGCGTATAATATTTCTCATTGCATTGGAAAAATGTATTTATAACACTACATTAAAGCTTAGTTTGGTGAAGAATTATTACAAATTAATTTCCGATAGCTAACGTTTGAGAAAACAACAAGGAGCTTCCTCCAAACAATATTAACTCAATATATAACGTTAATACGTTGATGATATAGTATCCGTTTTTGTGTTCAATAACTCATACTTGGGTATTGTTTTCTGACTTGAAGGACAATGGAATTCTTTTTAGCGTTTCCTAACCTCACGTAATTAAAATCATATAGAGTAAATTACTAACAGTGGTAAACTTGGGGATTTTTATTTCGCTGCACTATCTAGAATCAAGCAGTTCCTTGTTGTTTCTCGTTTAGTCTCAAATTTGTACTTTGTGTCGTCAAAGTAAAAATGCCAAATCCAACGGCACTAAGCACTTGAAATGAAAAATAATTTGATTGTTAATTTGTGTAATTTTGCATCTCATCCATCACCAAATTGGGACAAAACGGATAATGGCGCTGAAGAAATAGCAGAGAAAAAGCCTGAACTCAACTCATGCATTTGCTGATAGTATTTAATTTGCTCTATCTTATACCTTTTAAATATTAGAACGCCCATAGAGCCGGTTGTACTATCACAGCCTAAGTACAGGCTTACATAAGCCCCCTCACAAGAGAACAAAATTAAAGATTACAGAACAAAAATATTTTTATTCTGTAATCTTCGACAAAATCTAGCAACACTATAAATTTGCTGTTTCACTACACCAACTTATTCTTTTGTTATGTAGTGCTCTACTCGATGCACTATTCTGCACACTATACTTTTATGTTCGTTGTAATTAACCTGTGACATAATACTTTAACGTTATTAACAATTGATTCTTAAAAGTCACTCTGAATTGTTGATTGTTGAATGAATTGAATGGATCACATCTCGGTTTTACTTGTCTTATTTCTGGAAGAAGTTCCATTATGCGGTCGAACTCTTCGTCAGATGAAGAATATGAAGATGTATCCATAACTTTTTTTTCTCTACTCCTATACTATAAGCTGTTAATTAAATGCCAATTTTCAGTTTCATAATGATACTCATTATAACACTGGTTTTCATTATAAAACTGAAAAATTGACCAATAGTAATTTAGATTTTCAAATACCCAAGTAAGCAGAACCAATATTTTCTGTAGAATGTTTGACAGTTTGTCAGTGTTTTATGACAGTTTAATCTTTTGCTTCAATTTTTAAAAGAAATGTCGAGCACCAGACCAAAAATACTTAATGATAATGACCAGGGTAAATACATATTTAAACTCATTAATTTTTATTTACAATAATTTATCACTAATTTTGTATAACAGTAACATACGTATACCTACACTCATTTCAAAAATGTGGTCCCGTAGCGCAGTTAGGAAAGGCGACGTGTAAGGTTGTTTTCGATCTGTACGTTTCGGGTTCGAAGCCCGGGCCGGGTGTTACATCTTTTTGTAGAAAAAATAGTGTATGAAACTCTTATGTAATGGTTATTAATACACAGGCATTAACCGAGATACGAAACGAGACAAAGGCGAGTTGCATAATATACTATTGTGTAATGCCTAACAATGTAATATTCCGTTATGGTTCAATCACAATGTGATACCATTTATAGATAATATCATTGTCTAATATATATTAGACAATGATAATATTGAGAAGATTGTCGAATCCATTTAAATTTCAGATCAAACACATGTTATTAATAGAATAGGGAGGTTATTACTCTTAAAAACGGTCCGTATTTGCAATTATCGCCCGAAAACGGTCGGTTAATTATGTCCATAAAATCAATCGATTAACGGACAGCTTTTGGGTAATGCAACACGGGAGCTACGATTTGCCGTCAATCGGCCGATTCAACGGACTGTTTTTCAGCTGGTGCAACCGGGCATAAATTTTAGTGTTAATACTGATATTCAACGATCAAATTAGTTCTCAATATATGTATCTTTAAAATTATTTTATGGATAACAAAAGTTACAGTGTTGTGTGTGGTGTCACTCGATCACACTTCTTATTTGAAAAAATTGGTGTGATTGTAATGGCAGCAAGTATGAAACTTGTATAAGAATTCTGAATGGAATTAAGTGGAATGGAGTTTGAAGTATTCTCCAACATTTTGGTTTTGAGTTTCAGGAGAGTAAGCTTTTCATTGAAACACTTGTATACTTATTGATATAAATATTACCAGAGAATTTAAAACAGCAGTTACCGCATTCGCGAAAAAACTTTTACACAAACATCAACTTATTTTTATCGACCTAATAAGATTATTAGATTGTATCAATGGTGAATGCTTATTGCTCCCAAGCTGTGAAAAGGCTGCAATGGTTGAACCATTTATATTCCAAAAACCTGTTTCATTTTATATCGTTCTACATCAAGTTTTGAAATCAATCTTTGCGTTAACTTGAAAGCAATTTCCGGTCAATTCCATTTAATAACGATGTATTGTTCACTTTCAATGGATTTATATTCTATTTATAGATGAGTGTACATAAAATTTATAACCAATTTAACAAATTAAATACTGATGGATACGAGGAACGTCTTTTGAGTTTCAAAGAGGAGGAAGACATTAAGAAAAGGGCACAAGAAAAACTGTAGCGATAGATCGCCGCACTGGAAGTAATGTGATACTCATTAAGTAGGCTTTTACGCGTGTCTCTGAGAAAGCAGGAAATAATAATAGTGTGCACTGAGACTATACCCGTGGAAGCAGCATATATATTATAAATATATGAGATAAGGTAAATATGGGACTTATGTGCTTCTAAGAGCTTCTCCACCACGACCTTTGCAAATATATTGTATGTTATGCAAGAGCTCCTTGTCTAGACCTATTCTTAATACTATGCTTCGAATGCCTAACCTCAGGTTGTGGCTTTACCTCCCTATTGTCGGAAACGTCAGCC
>CAJUYG010003640.1:14877-35185 GCA_910591675.1 Galerucella calmariensis | reverse complement strand
TAATTCACGACAGTTGATATATGGGTACCATATACCTTTAGTTAGGAGGTAAAATATTGACTTATTATCAGGTGGTCGTGGACAAAAGCTGTTTACATGGTTTTTAAGTTTAGCTATTCAAACTATTCAACTATTTTTCTCAGTGTAAGTTATGTCGACGGTTTTCTCAGTACGTGCTTGAGCTCTTAAGCACCTAATGTCGCTTCTGAGAAAGTGGCTTATGTGATATTTTGATGGAAATATTTTTACTCTATTAAATAAACTGGAAACACTTTTTAATTTTCTGAAAAGTGCATTTGAAAGTCAGTTTTTATTCTAAAGCGTCTTTATTGACTGATCTTTATAAATACCTGAACGAATTAGTCTCGTTTTTTTGCGTACGGTAATCAACGGTAAGAAACATAATTGATACTGTGAATTGTTTTGTTTTTGATTATTTGCAACGAACATTACCTCATATCTAGATAATTAATAATTTCGTTTTTGCTAATAATTAATTGAGTCATTAATTTTTTTTATTTTTTCTCCAGAGCCTACGTTTTGCTTTTGATTTATAATATAGATAGACTTAACTGAAAACGTGTTTAAATGATGAACTGACAACTGGAACTAACAGGAATTAAGGAACTGCAAGAAATTATTATTTTATACATAAATGTTTATATGCAAAACGGAAATTTAATAAAAAAATGTTTGAGCACACTAATAATCAGGAAATTTTCATTTTTAAGCGCTACTAAATCGTTTGCCATTTACACTATTAAAAAAGTAATATTGTTTCACAAAAAATCCATGCGTATTATAGTTTTGAAAATACTCAAATACTCAAACCAAATCCAGTATCATCTGCTGTTAAAGCCACAACCATCTACACCATTTACACAACGAAATCTTCAACTTAAAAAAATAATTTGTAGATTTTAAACAAGTTATAGAAATTCAATAAATATTGTTCTGAGTACTCTTATAATTATCATTAAGTACCTATCTATGGTTGCTCCATCTACATTTTCTAATTATTTAGTTCCTTGTGGATTTTTTGTTCCTGTAATATTGTTAAACTTAAACTTCAAAATATTATTGTTTTTCTAGTTCTTGAAAAAATATTGTTAAAATAAATAATAACTGCTTTCAATTAATTCCACTTTAATAAAAAACTCTAAATTGATCATTATTTCGATATGTAGAATATCATCGTTTAGTTTAATTTTATTACGCACGCCTATGCTATTTTCTTATTATTATTATTTAAAATACAATTTATTATATTACTTATGTTTTTTATATGTTATAATTGAAATATTCAACTTTATATGCTTCCGCTACAAGAATCAACTCGATACCTACTCGGTTTATCAGTCAACTTGTTTTATTCCTTGAACAAAAAAGTTTGTTTATAGTTGCCTGCAATTCGAATTAGAGAATAATTTAGTTCTAATAAAAATTTTATAGTCGAAGGTTTTGTATATCGGGAGATTTTATAAAAAAAGACTTATTAACTATGAACAAATTTTATCTTGTGATTTATGTGACTTTAATAGTGAAAATTCACGGACAGTTTTGTGAAAATCATGCGAAAATTGCTGCAAGAAAAATGTCTTTCGTCTATGTTTGATTTGTAAGTTTTCAAAATCATTTTAGTACTTTTTATTGTTATTAATGTGAAACAGAAATCGAGTGGTAGACTATGTAATATTTTATACTTTATTTTCATAACGCCTTTATTAGTATCATTGTTTGTAACAGAATGTTCAAACCCAATTTAAATTGACTTTAGGTATATCTTCAGGTAAAATTGAGACTTATTTAGGACCGATTACATAATAGTTAAAATATCCAGAATTATATCAATCTATGAATTAAAGTATCTGAAGTAGCGGAACTAAAAATGTGTCCACCTCTAAATTATTATTTTCCTGATATATATAATACCCACAATGATATAGCTTAACAGAAATCCATTTTACGAGTTAAATCAATTCCACAGCGCCAATATTAAATTAAATGTTAAATTTTGTTGACTATGTTGACTTAGGAAATAAATCAATTTGGGTACAGTCGATTTGAGGCTTTTAATAGTCAAAAAGGCTCTAGCCGGATTATTGTTTCTGTTCTACTCAACCATTTTTTGATGCGACGGTAGCGGCAGGTGTTTCATAAGAAGGAGGAAGCAGTTGTCAATTTCCCTTTGTCTTGTCCTATTTTACTTGTAGAATAATATTATAGTTCAAACAGTAAGTAATTTAGTTATTTGTTTCTTATTAAATTATTTTACGTGACTATTTGTTAAAATTGGTATACCTTGAATTATCAAAACAGAATACATGTTGTTTAAGAATGGTCCGTACAGGGTGATTTTTTAGTATAAGAAAGCTCAGTAAGTCCACGATACACTTACTAACGGTATGTTCTTGCGCATGTAGCCGACAGCGTGTGACGTCATGTGGGAACTTCAATCGGTGATGTACAATGCTAAATATATGGGAAGGAAATTCTCTGTTTGTGTTTAATTTTCATGCATATTTCCACTTTATGAATGATTATTTAAATGCGACATGTTTTTTCAGATATAATATGAAATATTACTTTATTATCAGTGACTTAGTTATCTTTTTTTGGTAAGTACAATGATGCTGGGAGTTAACAATGTACAAAACGTGTAGAAATATGTAGGTAATATATATTTTTTACATTTTAAAAAGATTTGAAACAGAAATATTTATGGGTGGGCAAAATTAAAACACACCATTATATTATAAATATTTTATATTTCATATTTCTACAATTATATTTTATTTATTATACAAGACTCCTTAACAAAGGTGTCACCAAAGGCAAAGGTTAATGCGAGTGTATTAAGAACCATTACATGAAACTTGCATACACTATTTTTTCTACGAAAAAGAAATTTGATTTGAAAAAAATATAAAAAAAACGGTACCACATTAAACTAATATAAAACGTATATAGGTATGTTACTTTTATACAAAATTAGTAAGAAATTATTGTGAACAAAAATTAATAAGTTTTAATATGTATTTATCTTGGTCATTAAGTATTTTTGGTCTGGTGCTCGACATTTATTCTGGTCTTTTCTCGACATTCTACAGAAAATATTGGGTCTGCCTACTTGGTTATTTAAAAATCTAGATTTCTATTGGTCAATTTTTCAGTTTCATAATGAAAACCAGTGTTACAATGAGTATCATTATGAAACTGAAAATTGGCATTTAATTAATAATTTATAGTATAGGAGTAGAAAAAGCTTATATTTAGAATAATTTATTGAAATTTGTTAATGTTGACATATTCTTGTCCAGTTTTTTCAGGCAGTTTTGAAAACTGATTTTCCTATTAATTTCCCTTAATCGTTACATAACAAAAATCACCTTATACTATAAAACAGTATTAAATAAATAACACTGATAACAGTAAATTAGTAGGTAGTAAAATTCCAAATAAACGAATCAACTCAAGTGAAATTAAAGCTAACAACACCTTGTATTGCATGAAAACACAATGAATCGAAAGACTGGTGAGAGGTGAGTGTAAATTTCTGGTTCCCGCGTGACGTAACTGCGTAACAGCATACCGTGAGTAAGTGTATCGTGAGTAAGTCTGTTAACATGAAGATATACAGGGTGGTCCTTAAGTAATTGTACATTAACATACAGGACAGTCTTCACTTTAAAATATTGCGATTTAAATCAAAACTAGCCTCTTTAAAATGTTGATATTAAGAGAGATACAGGGTGTTAAACATGGAATCTTAATTTTCGCATGCACAAAAATTTGATGTTGGGAGTTTTTGGATATGAGAAATTATAATTTTGTACGTTTTTTGATGAAATTTGTAAAGGGCGCCACATAGGCCCCTTATGCGGGTTAAATATACGCAAAACTTTTTTGCCCTTCATATTAGCGCTCTTTTTGTGATGAAAAATCAAAGCCACATCATTTTAACAAAAAAAAGGTATATCTGTTAGTATCCCCAAAATAACACTTAAGTGATAAACTAAATGATTATTATATGATGAAATTACGTTCGAAAAATGTAGTTGTGAGAATGATAATTTTGTTTTTGTATTAAGATGAACAGTATTAGGGTATAGTAGCAGTTAACATGAAAAATATGTATGGTACTTTAAACACGGTTTCGAACATTTACTTTAGACAGTATTGAAGTTATAATGTTTTTTGTGTAGTTTACTTTTTCTTAAAATTTTTAATAACTTTTCTTCAAAGTACCATACATATTTTTGATGTTAACTGCTACTATATTCTAATACTGAAAAAAAAAATAATTATCGTACACACAACTTCATTTTTGGAACGTATAATTTCATTAAATAATAATCATGTAGTTAATAACTAAAATTTGATTATCTCCAAAACCGTTAAGGTTTAGGGATACTAACAGATATCCTTTTTTTTGTTTTAATGATGTGGCTTTGATTATTTTTTACAAAAGTAGCCCTAATGTAAAAGTCAAAAACGCTTTGCGTACATTTATGCCGCATACGTGGCCTATGTGGCGCCCTCTACAAAATACATCGAAATAGGTACTAAATTATGATTCCTTATATCCAAAAACCCCCAACATAAAATTTTTGTGCATATACCTACGTCAAAAAGCGTCAAAATTATTGTGAAGGACGAAAATTAAAGTTCCATGCTTAACACCCGGTATCTCTCTTAATATACAGTGTGGAACAGAAAAACGCTTGGACACGTCGATTTGTATTTTTAAATGCGCATTTATTAAAAAAATAATAATTATATAGGGTGTGTCATGTGACAGTGGCCGATACCAACTTTCTTATTCGTTATCGAATTTATTCCATTTGGCTGTTCCACACTGAATACATTTTATTGAGGATAGTTGATTTAAATCGCAATATTCTGAAGTGAAGATTTCACTGTCTTTCTATGCACAATTATTTAAGGACCACCCTGTTTAAAAATTGTAGACAGCTTCAATTTTCGGTGACAAATTTAACATTTAAATCTGCTTCACTTTCCTCTTTCCACTTTCCTTAACTACTCGTTATAGTTGGTGTTTCTTATTGGCAACTGATCCTGCAGTCTCAAGGAAATTTTGCAATAACTCAGTTACGCACTTACGTGTCTCAGCTCTTCCGGGATGTGTCACAGTAAAAGCATAGTTTACATTGGAACTCCCAATTGGTCGACTTTTCACCTATCTATGCTTCATACATTTTTGTAATCCAACAATACAATATAAAGGTGTTTCATTTGAAAAATTGGGAGGGATTACCATAGGTTAAAGTTATGAAGTAATAAATTCTACACATGACCAAAAAGACGTATGATTTTTGACGTGTTTTTTAATTCTTTCATAAAAGTCATAAGAGTTCGGAATTATGTGGGGTGTACAGTTGTCAATGAAATGCTCTGTATATTTTTTTATTAATAGCATGTAGTATCGCCCTCGTAATCCAAGATTTTCCAAGCAAAGAGCATAAATGAAACAGCGATAAATATCATCGACTAGCGGTTTGGTGTATTGAACCTTAGTAGAATCTCATAAATCGAATGGCCGAGAGTAACGCGATTTGACCTCATGCCTTGCTCCTACATATCGAAAGTGTAAGAATTAAATCAGGTAGTCTAATTAGTGATAAAATTTGATTTCTAGTCACTATCCATACGATAAGTCGAATACTCTTAGGTAGGTCTAACCCCATATATACAGGGTGGGGCAATCTTCTGACATCGGAGGATTACATCGTTGTGGTGAGAGATAGAACTTTATAATTTTGTGTGAGCTAATACAGTTATTGAGGGCACATACAAGGTGTTCCAAAACCACGTAGCAGCACAAACTTACATTTTTTTAAAATGGAACGTATTATATTTTGTTCAAGAATCGAAAAGATCTCACCGAGACCGTTACAAAAATATAGCACTCTAATATATTATAAGGGTGTTTTACAAAGATATGGCCAATTATTAGCAAAAAAGACCTCCTCTTTAACACTCTGCCAAACAGTAAATTAAAATAAATCAACAGGTCTTTGTATTCAAATGTCATACACACATCATTGGCTGTACTCAGTATTAATTACTTTTTATATCTGTGGCTTCTTTATTACAGGGTGAAACAAAACGCAAACCAAGCAATATCTCAAAATTTTTAAATAAATCACCCTATAAGTTTTTTTACAATTTGTTAGTACAATTAATAAACTTTCAAACGATGTAGTACACTTAGGGCATAAGTTAATGGAAAGTCGTAGATATTTTATGATAATGGTCAAAAATAAGTATTTTACGTACACAAATTAAATGGTATTAAATTTTTACATGCAACATCTTGTGAATTTTAACATTTCTAAGGCATAAATTCTAATCGTAATTTTGGATACCCTTATAATATATTAGAGTACTATATTTTTGTAACGCTCTCGGTGAGATCTTTTCGATTCTTGAACAAAATATAGTACGTTCCATTTAAAAAAATGTAAGTTTGTGCTGCTACGTGGTTTTGGAACACCCTGTAGAATCGAGAGTATTTTCAAAATGTGCCCTCAATAACTGTATTAGCTCACACAAAACTATAAAGTTCTATCTCTCACCACAACGATGTAATCCTCCGATGTCAGAAGATTGCCCCACCCTGTATATATATTTAGGCACCCTGGGCAAATCCGAAATTCAGTGCACCCTTTCAAGGATTAAATTGAAAATACATAAACATAATATGTTCACCACTTTTCCTGATGGAAACTAAAATATCATGAAGAATCAACAATTTTATAACCAACGAGAATCCACGGGGGTAGCCAGGGGAAGGGTTTTTTGGGTTCAAACTTGAAATTTGGAAAGCAGTTATGACTCTCACCTCCCCTACTCCAAAATAAGCGTTGGAATGCTTAGGTAAGTGTGACCCAAAACCATATCCAAATATTTACACATTGCTGCAAATATTGGCTACCATACCTACCTGTTTCCACTGCTACCCTAGAAAGGACCTTTTCAAGCCTAAGAAGATTTACGTTTAGTCGTTTTATTTTCTTGTGCCCCCCCCCCACCCCCCGGGCAAATTTGAATTGGTTTTATAATATAGGACTGGACCAAAAATAGCGAATATTTTTTTGGATGGTACTCTGAAATTATTCTTTTTGATAACAAAAAGAGTTATGGTAAAAATTAAACCCCCAATATTATAATAGCACATAGCGACTGAAGGTTTCTTTACAATACTCGCGATTTTTATCGCGTAAATTATCTAGGTATCTGAAAAAAAATTTCTATACACATTTTTAAAGAAATTCTAATTCCATACAAAAAGCGCATTATAAATTGTTGGCAAAAGAACCGTTTGTACAATGTGTCTCATTATATTCTGACTGTTTTTAAGAGCTTATATCTTCGAAACGGTTCTGGATAATAAGATGCGAAGGCTCTTATTACACCCTGTATACTTATTGACAGTTGCACGTAGAAAGGCTCTTGTTTCTTATTCAACCGCTAACGCGTAATAAAAAAGAGAGAATTAAAATTTTTATAAACGTTAATTGCAGCAATAACTGTCAGTATCAATATAGTTTTAAGTAATAAAAACGTTTCTTCGAACATTTTGAAATGTATACATACATATGTACATATAATCGGGTAATAGTCTATGTAATTGATATATCGGTATTTGTTGATTGTTGATACGTAGTGTAGATTATAAATATTTTATTGCAACACTCAATATTATTTTGAAACATTCAAGTATGCTGGAATTAAAGTCCAACGATTTACTAACTGAAAAGCTTATTTACTTATAATAATACTTTTCATTTGATTAAATTTTCCATGCTTACAATAATTGAATATAATTTAATCATGATTTCTTTATTATTTCCACTTACTAAAAGATAATTTAACAAAATATTTACAGAATAGGTTTGTTCGTAGAAGGAATTTCCAATCGATTGGAAATTTGTCAAACTCTAGCATTCCGTTTGAGATATTTAGCAGAATATTCATTATTATAGACAAAGGTACCTACGGTACCCTTCGTGCGGGAGTCCGACTGGCAACATCTACTTATAACAGAAAATTAGTGAAGACATAAAATTGAATTGGTACGATTATCAATAAAATTGTTGAAAATTTTCAATTTCAAGTTATATTTATTTTACATTTTATTCAATTGTTTATTTTTTAGATTTTTCTCAAATGGGTCGTAGAAAAATTATACTGTTCGACTCGTGTGGATTGTCCATATCCACACTAGTTGCACAAACTACTATTACTCACATTTTATTTTAGAAGGAACTGACTGGTTAGCTATTTCCATGTTTTTTTTCACTATTATAGAAAAATAGTTTGTCACTTTCTACAGCATCACAATACGCATGTTCTCATGTTCAAACTGAAAATTTGATCCCGGTCAGCAAATTATTCTGATAGTTGGCAACTGATCCGAAACCGCAATTTTCTTTCTTCGAACAAAGGATTTTCAATTCACCAACTGCCAAATTGTTTCTACGAACGCTTTTTTCTTAATGCGCATGCCTATGACGGTTTATGATAGTTTCTGACTGTTCTACGAACAAACCTAATATGTAACGAGAATGACTACCCAATTATTTTTGTATGAATTTTATTACTATTTTGACACTTAATTGTGTGTATAGTTGAAATAATACCCTTTGTCCACGACCACCTAATAATAAGTCAATATTTTACTTCCTAACTAAAGGTATATGGTACCCATATATCAACTGTCGTGAATTATGGTTCATAATACACTGTAGTGTATTATGGTTCATAATTCACGACTAGAGATGGGGGTACAATATGAAATAAATTATTAAATCTGTGTATTTTGTTCAGGAAATTTGTTTCTGACATATATCGTATCTATAAAATATTGTAATTTTTAGTATTGATACTTTTCATAACGATATTTTCTAATATTAAGTATTTCAAAACGATATATTTATAACGGTACGTTGTATTGATACTTTCTACAGTATCGCCCATCTTTATATATGTCAAATTATTTGAAGTAGCTGCCACAACATTTTGAGGTTAGTAATATGCCAAATCGCTACTGACTTTTATTTATTAATAAATAAATTAAGTGTCGTGGACAAAGTATAGTATTCTACTTGCAATTTATGGCCATAATTCACTTGGGTGACTTGCGCCCCTCGCCTGCGGCTCGTGACGCAAACGTCACCCATCGTGAATTATGGCTATCATAAATTGCTCGTTTAATAATATACTATTTTGTGTGTGCGTCATCGATTGTGACGTATATCCGGGTTTTCGGCATGTCGTTTATTTTATTTGCTATTTTGACATATAGCTAACCTTAAATTTGATTGATAAAATCGTCAGGATCGTATTCAGCCAAATTCGAAAAGGCTATGAAATCAATAATTACCAGCATTTTTTTTTAACTTTCAGAACTTTCATAATGCTGATGTTTTTTCGTGTATCTAGGCATATTTTTGTATTATTTAGATAAATATAACAATAAGATTAATATTCACTTCAAATAAATAATAATTGACCGTAAGCAACAAAGTACACACCTGACAAGAACTGTCAGTGTAAGAAGAAATGTGAAACATATTCTACAGCAGTGGTTCCCAACTCGCTCCGGGCCGCGGACCACTTTACTTGACATTAATAGTAGCACGGACCACCATTGATATATAATTTATATAATTTCAAAGGCAATAAAAAAAACATTAATAATAAGCAAATTGTTTATTTTTAGAACATTTTAGCAACAGTTACATTTTCATTAGAATACTAGTTGAAATGGAAATTAAATGTTCTCATTGAACATAAAATATTTCTTAGGAATTATTTTAGTGAGACTTCTGAGCTCGAATCTGTTTTACTAGTTCAGGAATTCTCGGTGAATGGTTCTTGCTCAGTGCTAGTCGCAGGTCGCTGCCCAAGCTCAGCCGGTTTCTTTGTTTATTTTTTATTAAGGTGGTTGTAAATAGCACAAGGTACCTAAGTGCTATTTTCCGGACGTATGGGTATGAAATGGCCTTTCGACACCACAGCTCTTCCAAATCTGTGCCACTTTCAAATAATGTGTCCTTCAAATCATTGTCATTCTGCAGTTCAATCAACTCCTCTTGGATATCGTCGGGAACATCTGTGACTTTACAGCTGAAAGGATTTCGAATCATTTTTTTAATTATCTGTGTGTCTTTGTCGTACTCAGGAAAGTATCGTGAAAATTCTGCTTTAAGCGTTCCTAAATGTGTGAGGATGTTTGGTAGAATTTTATCCACATGAGAAGAATAGCTCTTGTTGTCCGCCAGATGTTTCAAAGTCGGGAAGGATTGAAAGTTTTGCTCTTCAATCTTTTTCATCCACAGATCAAGTTTGCACAAAAACGCATGGAGTTTGTCCTCAAAAACAAAAATGTTACCAACACCCTTCAACTTGTCATTCCCTGATCCTTGAAGCTACAAGTTCAGTTGGTTCAAATGTCCAAAAACATCTACTAGGTACGCAAGTTGTACCTCAAAAGTTGGATCACACAAATCCTCCAAGAATCGCTGCATTTTTGTTTCAATAAAAAACACTTTCAACTCTTCTCTCAACTCCAGCATATTTCCCTTTGAAAGCCAACGCACCTCAGTATGAAAGAAAAGTGTTTCGTGTTCAGAGTCTAACATTGCACACAACTTCTTGAAAACACGACTGTTGAGTGAGCTTCTTTTGACTGGTCTACCTTATTCCGTCTACCTCCGCCGTATCGAACTTGTTAACTTATTTTTTTTTAAATTACATTTTACTCAATAATTATTTATTTCTTCTAAGTCCCTCGCGGACCACTTTCAAGGCTCTCGCGGACCACCTTTGGTCCGCGGACCACCTGTTGGGAACCAATGGTCTACAGGGTTTGTTTAAAAGGGGCTTAGGCCATAAAAAATATTTTCAATGCTTCTTTATTTATTACATTATTATTAACTGTAATAAAGAACTATAAAATGCAATATTTCAGTTTTAATGTTCTTGTCGATATATTCAAAGGATATAGTAGATAGGTAATCAAAATAATATAGTTGAAACAAAGAATAGTTTTAAAATACTCAACAATATATATCTCTATCTGAAAACAATGGGTATTATTATGGAACAAAACGTAGGCGGTATAAAAGTATTAAATATTTCCGGTAAGTTAAATCAAATTTCACATTATATATAATATGTAGTTTGGTAGATGGCAATTTATTTCTTTTGAATGAATGTGATTATTGTTATAATTGACTAGGAGGAAAAATATATAATATCCCCGATATAATAAGAGACTCATTTTGACGAATATTATTTTATATAGTGAAGCAATAAATAAAATAGTTATTACAGCCATAAGGTTGATATAAAAGCAATAAGAAACAATATTATAGTCATATGTTGGTCGGTCAATATTTTCCACTATACCATAAAAATTAAAAAATAATTTGAGTAGGTATTTGGCAACATTGCTGAATGTTAGGGAGTTTCTTGTTTAAGCTCTCAAAATTGGTATTTTGTGGCGTCAAAATACTAAACTGACAAATCAAATGTTTAATTAACCTTTTCATATATAAAAAATGACATTTATTAAAAATTTGGATATTTTAACTCATGTTCGACTGGGTCCTCAACCAGTACCCAGACAGTGTTGGACTCATCCGGAGATGCCTACCAACCAAACCCACCTGAAACTCACCGTTACTCCCGCCTTGGAATCACTACCCTAGCATACTTCAAGACGGGCGGCGGTCCCTCACACACTCCCCTTCTATCACTCCTACCTTTCTCGTGCCATAGCGAGTCTTTCTCTTCCCCTAATCATGCTATCTACTATATTTTCCCAATACACCACCTCTCCCAGTTTATTTTCTAACTTCTTCAAAACCTCCTCATTCTTCCAACATCTAAACACATGTCCCACATCATCCTCCACTTCACATCTCTCGCACAAACCAGCTTCTCTTTTCCCAATCTTGTGAAGGTAACCCACTCTCGACCCATGCCTTGTGAGCACCTGCGTCAAGAAGTAGTTCACCTCTCCAAATTTCCAGTCCACCAAATTTCTCCTGCTCCCAATCGCTCCTTTTAGCGCGCCCTCATACTCATCCCACCTTCTCTCCATTTCCTCATCCATCAATTCCTGTACTACCTCTGAGCTCGCACTCTTCCAGCGTTTCTGTCTGGTTCTAGCCATCAAGTCCAATGGATAGGACCGTGAATGCACTGCTGCTGCCAGTCCACCCACTGTCCTGTACGCCTGCACCACCCTCAATAGTATTCCTCACCGCATGAGTGGTCTAACCCTCGCATTCACCCCTGCTTTCGCGCCATACAGCATACTCTGCTCTACCGTCCTACGAATTATCCTCCTCTTCCATTCTCCCGGTCCTTTCACATTACCCATCAATATTCCCAGCCACGCTACCCTTATTTTTGCCTTCTGTGCAGCCTTCAACACATGGGTTTTGAAGGATAATTGGCTATCCAACCACACCCCCAGATACTTCACCGCTTCCTTCAACCGAATTTTCTTTCCCTTCACCATCACCCCCACCTCCCTTGCCTTGCTCCGCCCCTTCACCAGTAGCCCCACCGTCTTATCCTCAGCCACTTCCAGTCCACATCGCTCTATCTTCTCCACAATCTTCCTACACATCCTCTCCGCCTTTCTTTCTATCTCCACCTCTCCCTTTGCCGTACATACCAGACATACATCGTCCGCATACACCGTAATATCACATCCCTCTTCACATGCTATCCCAAAAACTTCATCAAACACACACTTCCAAAGCATCGGTCCCAGAACCGAGCCCTGGGGCACTCCAATCTCCGCCCCATACCTTCTCCCCCTAGTGTCCACTATCGCACTCCCCGTCAGATAGTCCTCTACTAGATTAACTAGCCCCTCCTCTACTCCGAGCTTTGTCAACGCGCTCAACACCTCCCGTTTACTGACACTGTTGAACGCGTTCCCCACGTAGAAGAACACATGCAGGGCCAATTTCTTATTCCTACCGTTACCCTGCCTAGCACTTTGCACCAAGTCCACCTCCCTGCCCAGCGCTGAGATACATGACTTCCCTTCTACAAACCCATGCTGGTTTTCCCTAAAACCCCCATTCCTATCAACTTCCTCCTCAATCCCAACCTTTATTATCCCCTCCATTCTCATTTGTGTTGTCGCATCTCAACCATTACTAAATTTACAGGAAAAGTAAATATTTGGTGTGCTGTTGGAATAATCGAACCGTATTTTCTGAAGGAAACGTTAAATCAAGAAATATGATTGGACAACTTTTTAATACCCGAATCAGCTGACATTTCTTTTGGAGCCCAATTCAGACAAATTCATTTCATTTCCTTGTAAATAGATTATAATTTTATTGTTAAATATCCGTATAATTTAATATTAAGGCACTGTATAAATTGAAAATTTCTCATTATACCTCCGTTCGTTTGAAAAAGCTACTGTGTTAGCGAAACGCGTCACAACGTTAAGGTTGAATATAATGTAGATTTAACAAAATAAAATTGTTTGATTTCATAAGAGCTATTTAGTTTTGTGTCAACTCATGCTCGTTAATTATTACATCTAAAGTGACTTCATTTTTGCAAACATGGGCATCTGCATAAAAAAATGTGAATGGCAAGCTTAGTTTACTATCAATTTTTACCAATTGCACCCGTGATTGAGATTGAGATGTAGGAATCCAGCTGGTCACGAAGACTAAGATTTGTAGACTGAACAAGAACATAATATTGGATATTGGAGAAATATCTACTTCAATTTGAGAAAATTGTAAATAGCTTGGCTTGGTTCACTTTCTAATAGTCACTTTAATCACATCTACAGATGTGTCTGTCTGTGATTCAAGTCTTGTGTATGATGGAGTACATCAAATTTTCAAAGCCCATTGAAAATGAATAGCGAGAGTCTGAACAAGATAAGTAGAGTTACTTTTCGCGATATAAATCAATTCCAAAGCTATGTAATGTGAATCGTGAAGGTTATAGAGATCGAATTGAGGAATAAAATACAGTTCACAGATAACATTGGAGTTTTCAACGATTAAGAGTCAAATTACTTGTAAATTGAATTCGTATAGGAACGATATTATAATCTTATAACGGGTCTTCATTTTTTATCATTTTATACTTTATCTAATTTCTATTTTTATGAGTAAGAGAGTATTAAAATAATAAAGCATTCGTAGCAATTTTTTAGTATACAGTTAAAATATTTCATTTACTGTCAGAAACGGACTTACCTTTGAAGTCTTTCTTTCAAATAATTTTCTATTTGAAATGTTGGTTTTCGTAGAGCTTCACGTGCTGTTTGAAACTCGCCACATTTCTCTTCTTCAATAACTGTAAGTCGTAGATTTCCCAACACCAAGCGTACTACTAACTAATTCCACTGTGTCAACAACACTTTTACATAAAGGTTTGTCTGTAATAGTAATTTACGAAACAAGACCGGAAAGTAGTGTTTTTTAGGTCGAGACAAGCAGATTCCAGGGCGAACCGTAGGCGAGTCCAGAAAGCTTGGTGAAACATGAAAAACACCAATTTTATTTATTGGTGAACTATTTTACCTATTTAAAGCACGCCTCAGCGTGTTTAAATCGAACTTTAAAAAACGCGCGTGTTTTAAAGTTACCGTGGCAACATCAACAATTCGAGAAACGAAGTCTAAATCTATGGTCTAAATCATGTCGAATGACAATTTTTTTATTATTGATCTGACAGGAGTAGTTTGTAACGTCAAAACTTTCATTCGAACAATATTTAACAATGTCAAATTTATAAATTAAAATGGAAAGTGCCGTTGGTATTGTTTGAAATAATGATATTTCGATTTTTCAAATCTTAGGAAATGGTATTTAAATTAATACTATTGACATTCACAGAACTCAATAAGGTTGAACTTCCATCAAAATACAAATTAGTTTATGTTTTTTAAAGACCTTAATATCCACTTATACTTTAATATACTATTTCGGTTGCGTGACGTACAATATTTTTTTTAAGACAGACACTCCGATATACATTTAATTCTTTATTTAACTTTTTATAACAAAGTGATTAACAAAACTAAAACCAGATAAAATAATAAGTTTGACATAAACGACAAATTAAAAAATCAACGAACTGTCATCACTCGACAATATATCGAGACGTTGTTACCATAGTAACGAAATCAAGGTAGATTGTGTTACAGAAGAGCGATTGGAAAAATTATAACAAAATGGACGTCAGGGACCGGCAATAGTATATTAAAGTATAAGTGGATATTAAGGTCTTTAAAACATGCGCGATTTGTCGAGCACGACGGCGAAGCCGGAGTGCTCGAAATAGAGCAAGATTTGAAAAATAGAAATATTAATATTTCAAACAATACCAACGGCACTTTCCATTTTAATTTATAAATTTGACATAGTTAAATATTGTTCGACTGAAAGCTTTGACGTTACAAACTACTCCTGTCAGATCAATGATGAAAAAATTGTCATTCAGACATGATTTAGACCATAGATTTAGACTTCGTTTCTCGAGTTGTTGATGTTGCCACGGTAACTTTAAAACACGCGCGTGCTAAAAAGTTCGATTTAAACACGCTGAGGCGTGCTTTAAATAGGTAAAATGGTTCACCAATAAAAAAAAAGCTTTTTCCGGTCCCTGGCGTCCATTTTCCGGTCTTGATCGGCAAAACGTTATTTTCTGGACGAAAAATGGTCCAGAATGTGTATATTTTCTGGTCGGTCTTAAAAAATGTATTAAAATAATGAAATATTTATGTTTTGTTCATTAACTGCTAAAGGACCGATTCTTCGGCGTATCCGCGGCTCTTCAAAGTTTCCCATAATCAAACTAGAATTCACAATAGACTGCACACTGCACCTTGCAAGTTGCAACTAAACGATTTCCAGAAAACTGTTAATATCACACAACTTGGACCTCCTTAGGGAATGGAAAAACCTACAAACGCATTATCGGTAAAATTTGTTGGGAAGTTATTTATCTACTTATAATTTGATCACGGTTCTTGGAATTGTAATAAAACAAAATTTCAAACCTTTATTTGTAAATAGGTTCATATTGAAATAAATCTTATGATATGCAATCTTCAATGCGCGGGGTTTTTGGCCAGTCCAAACCCTTTTTGTATTGTTCTGTACAGCTTATGGTTATGTTATAAAAGACCAATAAATGACCGAAAACTTGTAGCTCGGGTACATTGATGTTATGATGTATTCAGATTATTCTGTAATAATATTTAAAATGACACTTAATTTTTGCATTAGAAATTAGGTTTTATTAATCTTTCGTTCATAAAAATAGACTATACCAATTTTCTACCACTGAGCGCTGTTTGACATTCTATAATCAAAAATAGATTCACAAAAGAAAAAGAGAGCACTGAATGGACATGCTGTATATTTAACTCACTATATTTGCCAAAAAAAATCAACATCAGATATTTATCTTCTGTAAGTTCCTTGTGGCATTACTTATTCTTTTTTCTTATTCTTTTGGGAATCAAACCACAATAATGTTTTTTTATTCTATCAAATATTTTCATGGAACATTTTGAAGCCAAAATAGTGAATAATCAAAAATTAAAACCGATGGAGATGTGTAGACGACATTTTTGCAATATGGCCTTATGACTTAGTATCTCTAAATGATTTTTTAATAAATATAAATGAAGGAGAAAAATCTATAAAATTTGAAATTGAAAATAACAATTTTTTACCATTTTTGGTTATTCGTATCAATAAAACACCTACAGGGTATGAAACAAGTGTTTATCGGAAGCCAACACACACTAATAGGTATTTGAATTTTGAATCAAATCATGCTATAAGCGTTAAAAAAGGGGTAGTAAAATCTTTATATGATAGGGCCAGAATCATTTGTTCTAATGATAATCATTTCACAAAGGAGAAAACTCTACTAAAAATTTTTTTAAATGCCAATAATTACCCGACAGAATTTGTAAATGAAGAAATTAAGAATATAGAGAAGGGCTCATTGTTAATACCCCATAAGAATAACAATAATATTAATAATTCAGCTAACATAATTTTTAAAAACTTGACAATACCGTATGTTAGGGGTTTGTCAGAAAGAATTAAGAAAATTGGTAATCAATTTAACATTCGAACCAGCTTTAAATCTAACAATACTTTGAGATCTATCTTAACAAAAACGGAACCAAAAAATGAAAAACAATCTTCAAAAAATTGCATATATCAGATATCTTGTGAATGCGATAAATTCTATTTAGGTGAAACATCTAGACCATTGAGGACCGGTTTATCAATAGCCAATATTATCCATCAGATAAGTATCCGTCGGATAAAAGTAACTAGCAGATAAAGCTCCAGTTTGTTTGGGAGCGGTTTATCAACTCGTTTTTATTCTCTAGTTTGTTAACTGAGAGATAATGGAAGTTGGCAATGCTGACGAATGAATGTAAGCAATCTCATTGGATGTTACAAGAACAAGGTCATGTCACATCAATTGAAAAGTTTTTGGTTGTTGATAAATATGAATTTTCTGAATGATTATATTCTGGATAGCGACGAAGACGAGGATATTGTGCAAGCTCTTGAGTACGAAAGAAGGCCTTATACAATTAGGAAAGAGTGGGCAACTTTCAGGCTGCCCCATCCGTTTTTTTATTTTCTATTACATTTTAATGTTTATTTGCAATTTTTACAAGTAAATTTCTCTCCTCTGCTGTGACATTGCATCCTCTCTTTTTAGTAATAATAGTACTTTTCATTTTTTACTTTGCTCAAAACCCAAGTAAATTTGACACAACACCACAACGAAATCAAAACAAAAAAGTAAGGTTATGTAATAGACCTTAACCTTCAGATATCGACCTATCCGCCAATTGAAACTGACAGCTAAATATTTGACATTTTATCTGCCGGATAAAGTTATCCTGTTGTTGATAAACCGACCTTCCCAAAATAAGTGGTAGTTAAGCATTAACTGACGGATAAATTGCTATTGATAAACCGGGCCTCAAAGTCCGAATAAGTGAACATAAAAAATACATCAAAGATAGGGAGTTCTTTAAGTCAGGTTTTTGTAAACATGCTTGGGAAGAGGGGCATAAAATTCAATGGTATTCGACAAAAATAATATTGAAAGAGCCCAATAATAAAATACGAAAAATCAAAGAAAGTGCTTTGATACAACTAAATGCAGATAAATGTGTATAGTATTCCAGCCGAATGTAGTCAAATTTGGTTACCAATGTTAGAAAGAAAAAATTTCCAATAATCAATTACCTGCGTTATCAGGATAGCATCATAAGTTTTTATCCAGGTTTTCTTATGATTTATAATTTGAATAGTCGTTAATCGATACACACTTCAATACACAAAATCACCAAACTGAGTTATACATGTTTTGAAAACAAAAATGATCATACACAAAAAAAAATAACAACAAACGCGTTTTATTAACAACATTTCCAAAATAAGCTAAAAAGGCGCTATACCAATAAAAAAACCGTTCCTGGAACGTGCACTTCACTGGATTCCATTTCTAGTAGACTATCATACCGTTAGAATGTCATAAAATAAAATATTTTATTTCACATTTTACCAGAGGTGTGATCTACTATGAATGGACCTTAATAAAATTTGACAACAAAGTTTTGTAGTCTTAAACTTCAAAATATTATTGATTGTCTAGTTGTCACATTTTTTCGTTGTGTCAGATAGGGACCAAAAATTATTTTATTCATTTTATTGCTAGTTAATTTTGACAACGGTAGCTGGAACGCTACCGAAACGTCGAAATAAAAAATAAAAAACATTATTGTGGTTTGATTCCCAAAAGAATAAGAGAAAAGAATCAAATATTTATGTTCAAATGTACGTTATTATTATTTTAAGATTACTTATATCTCAGTATTCCATTATTTAACAATGTTGGTAGTGGCATAGTTGAAGTACGTTCATAAAATTGTCATTTATGGAGTACGTTGATTCAGAGCTCGATATGAGAGGTGTTGGAGGCTGTTGAACTTAGATCTTGTTTCAAAGTAGCTTCTAGAAACACACATACATTGGGTGGGTGGCTTTTAGTGGTCTATTCGTATTTACAGGACCGGTGAACAAAAATGAATGTTCGTTTATAATTTCACATCAATATTGTTCATTGCATTATAAGTGATTTCTGAATAGTAATTGAGATTGAGCACAAATTGATAGTTCTTTGAAAATCCATAACTATTGAATTTATAAAATTGATTTTGATGATAGAGAAAGTGAGAAAAATTATAGAGAATGAGATTCTCTACAAATTTAGCTTGAAACTTTTCGTATACGTCGAGATATAAGGCGCAAACCAAATTCACTTCTATACGTCCTCAACATATCGATCGTGTTTACTACCAAATTCAAACTTGGTTAGGCATTTATTCAGAACACCAAGAATGGTGTTGGATGCTGCGAAATGAAGCTGTAGATCCTGTAACAACACTTTTACAGCAAACACCATATGAATTGCTAAATTTAATATTCTGCAACTGCAGCTGCAGGTTGTGGTTCGCGCTGTGGATGCTGTAATCTTCTTTAGCTTGTGTTTAATACAATTCATCATAATATGTCAATGAAGACAATGCGCATATGATTTTGAT
Organism: Galerucella calmariensis; assembly: GCA_910591675.1. Lineage (NCBI taxonomy): Eukaryota > Metazoa > Arthropoda > Insecta > Coleoptera > Chrysomelidae > Galerucella > Galerucella calmariensis. The sequence continues at coordinate 15,504 of CAJUYG010003640.1, read as the reverse complement.
ATTTGACAAGTCAAGGAGGACACTAAAGATGATAATGTGGGCCAGGAAATGTATACGAAAGAATGGTTGGCTCATTGGTGACTAGGGGCCGCTTGCTATAAATGCAGATATCTACATCATCCTGGCAGGTAATAAAGCTCCATATACTTTTTATTTCCGTCATTTAACTGTCAAATTCTGTTAACAGCGTTACTTTTTGCATTGAAGTTAGTTTAGGCGTAGCCAAAGTTTTGTTCATAACGCCGCGTCCACATTATGTCGAATGGTGTCGATCTACAATGCCCTCTATTGTAAGCTGCGTCTACATTATGGATCGACAATGTCGGGCGACCATGCCGATCCAGTGTGGACGCGGCTTAATAAAGTAAGAAAGGAGTGGAATAATTTCGAAGTAAAAGTGAAAATTAATGTCGTTGGAATTAAAAATGAAAATTTTAGCGTAAAATTACTTGCGATGAACAATAAATTGAAAGTCTAGCTAGTAAAAAGGTATTTTCCTGAAGTTTGTGGACTCACATTTTCTGATGAAGGTGGAAACTGTACTCAATCAAACACAATATCTGTTGGAGTTTTTTTGACTCACATATTGCAGAATAATATTTCACAGTTCTATAAAAACTTTGAACA
>CAJUYG010003640.1:0-14777 GCA_910591675.1 Galerucella calmariensis | reverse complement strand
AATGAATGATTTATTACTCCTTGTCCTTTCTATATAGACTATACCAATGTGCCATTTTTTTCGTAAAATTCGAGTGAAGAGGAGATAAACAAACAAATGAAACTAAAATGACAATTATAATTGACTTTTATACAATGTGAGATTAAATTTTATACTTTGGAAACATCTTATCGTCTTGTACATGGATTATACCGCCTGTACACCAAAAAACAGCCCAAATGGTGAAACGAAAAACACTAATTTCTTATCTATATTTACTCGACTAAAGTTTTCAAAGCATTTTTCACGCTTTTTTATATGCCTACGATAACGCTTATGTAATCATAACCAAATAATGAACTAGCATCTTATATCTATTTTAACATTTTTTTAAGACAGGAATTAACTCAATATATTTCAAGATGGTTTTTGAAGATTGAAATCCTGTTGAAATAATCTCATTAACAAATACGGGTAGTAGAACCCTTTTAAACGGTGAGGGCTTTCTAACGATTGGGTATGCCGATGATATAGTTGTCCTTGTTGTTGGAAGGCACATTACCGTTCTCAGGGACCTCATGCAAAGGGCTCTGAATAGGTTACATGGGTGGTGTAACGAACACGGACTTGCAGTTAATCCTGCCAAGGCTGAGATAGTTGCTTTCACCAAAAAGAGAGGTATAAGACCTGAGGGTCTAAATCTTGATGGAGTACCACTGCCGGTGGTTGAACAGGTGTAGTATCTAGGAGTGATCCTTCATAAATCACTGACATGGAAGGCTTATCTTGATAGTCGCCTAAGGAAGGTGACAAGCACGTATTGGGCCTGTAGGAGAGCCATTGGTCCGAGGTAACCCCCAAAACGATCATATGGTTCTATAGAGTGATTATGCTGCCTATGATCACATATGCGGCTCTGGTCTGGTGGCCGAGGGTAACCTTGGTCACGGCTAGATCGCAACTGGCACGCCTTCAAAGCGTGGTCAGTTTGGGGGCAACTGGCTGCATGAGGACTATGAATAACACTTAAACATTCGTGATAAAATTAATAACAATGTTTCCAGTTAACGTTTTTCCCTCAACAGATTTTAAAAACCCTTAAATACATAAAAAGATGTACATTCTGTCTTGTTTTAAGACTGCAAGGTTTCTTATAACCGTTAATTCTGTCAAAATGGTATTTGAAACTATTTCGGAAGATGCAGAGTGATTTTTGGAATACCTGCTATTACTAAGGTTACTACACCAACTGTTGCGATGGAGGTGATCCTTGGTCTTCGGCCTCTCCACCATGTGATCGAGGCTGAGGCGGGGGGGGGCTTTTCTGCGCTTGAAACGGCTGGGATACGTGCGAAGAGGGGAAGAGTGCAGGCACGTCAAGAAGCTCCGACTCCTGGAAGATATTCCAGTTCTGGCTCGAGCGGCTGATGAATGCCTGCGTAAGTTCTACTTCGCTACCCATATAGGTCCATGATACGGGATAGAGAGTCCTGGGAAAAAGAGAGGAATACACAGCCTAATGGGACCGTCTGGTACACAGATGGCTCATGCTCCGGTGATAGAGCAGGGGCTGGAATTTACTCCAGGAACCCAAGAACACAGGTTTGTGTACCATTGGGTGAGGGTGCATCTGCATATCAGGCCGAGATATATGCTATCTTGGAATGTGCGCAGATAAACCTAGACAGAGGTTATGTGGATCGACGCATAACCATATACTCCGACAGTCAGGCAGCAATTAAAGCCCTGAGTGGGTATACCAGTAACTCAGGACTTGCTAACAAATGTCGAGAACGACTTGCTAATCTTGCGAGGCAGAACGTGGTGCGGCTAGAATGGATTCCAGCCCACTCTGGCTTTGGCAACGAGATGGTGGATGCACTGGCTGCGGAAGGGGCGGCAGCTCCTTTCTGCGGCCTGGGCCCGACCTTGTGCCTAACAAAACAAAAAATACGCAAGGAGACGAAGAAGTGGCTGAGGAATCAGCACCTCGCTCATTGGAATGCTCTGCAGGGTCCTAGACAATCCAAACTTCTACTGAAGGGATGGACTGATGGACACGCCAGGGCAGCCACTGATCTACCAAGGAGTAGGCTAAGGAAGATAGCAGGACTCCTAACAGGGCACCGCTGTATGAGGAAACACCTCCACAACTTAGGAGTAGAGGAAAGTTCCCTATGTAGGGGTTGCGGCATGACTGACGAAACGTCAGTCCATGTTCTCTTAGAGTGTCCACACTGGGCTGTACTACGCAGGCGAATCTTCGGAGTCCCTGTTATGGCCCCTGGAGACACAAGCAGACATACATTGAAAAAGATTGTGGCCTTTATTGAAGGGCTCGGTTTCATGGATGTCTAGGTAGCAGGAATGGCACAATGGGCCCGCCAGTGGCCTCAGTGTCGGAACCTTGGCTTGAGTTGTCCAGGACTAGGCTCGCCCTGCACATTTAGTAGTAGTAGTACGGGTAGTAGACGATCAGTGTGCCGTGATTTAAGTACTTTTCTTAATACAACAATGAAAATACGATCTATTTTTCTAATTGAACTAATTAGTGTTATACATAACAACATAAATCACAGAACATTTCTTCTTATATCATCATATTAAATTTCAAAGATAAGAACATAGCTGTAAACAATATATATGTATAACGGTTTAATTAATAGTGTATTATGATTACACAGACTATTTCTCAGTATTCATTAATCGGTATATTCTGTACGCTGAAAGAAAAGAATTTTACTTGAAATGATGTAAGAAATTAGGTTCACACATTAGATTTCAAGCTAGCTGTATTCTAAATGTTTATTGATGTAGAATCTTATAAATTTTGATTATACAAATAGATTTATGTTATTTTATTGTTATTTTCTTATAAAATCCCGAAATTGAAGATTTTCCATCTAACAAAGTAACAAATTCTTGTTTCCCATAATGCGCCGATATTTCATAGAGAGATGTGTAGCGTTCTGTGGCACAAAGTTACCACTAGCGCCTACCTTGGCTACAGGTATAAATTATCACTCACTCACGCGTGCTTTTTGAATTTTCAAGTTTTCAGCCTACGCGTAATATTGTACAATATTTGCAATTAAATGATTTTGCACTTCAATTTTTGTTTTTTAGTCTTTCAAGTCAAGTCTTCAAGGACTAAGAAATAACATTATTGTGCAATATTTGCAGCTGAATGATTTAGCAGCTAAATCATTCAGCTGCAAATATTGTATTAGAATAATTAGGGAATTACGGTAGGAGAATAGAAAAACCCTTTGCAAGTGAGAAAGTATTATTAATTCAACATCTTTCATACAATAAAATATCCAAAATAACATACAAAAATGGATGGAAATTGGACTCTGAAGTTTAGAAAGGAAGTGCAAATTTTGTTAATCTAAATGAGTCTGGATTTCTAGGAAATGATCTTCACGCAAATAACACCTTTTATTTTCATTTTGAGCATGCAAATAACACCTTTTATTTTTAATAAAAACCATTTATGACTTCGTTTAATATCTAGATCGGGAGACTTGAAAAAAACGAAGATTTAAAAAAGATCCGCTATATCCAAATTACTCAATCTAAAGACCTTGTTCTGATTCCTAACGAGTGAATACTTTGATTTTCGATTCTTAAAGCTGTAATCATAATTTTTATTGACGGCAGCCTTTCCCAAATCGGTTACAAATTAGTCATTATTAAGACGTTAAGAGCAAGGTGAGTAAGTAGTTCTTTGCCTGTTGGCTCACTCTTCAATTTGTAATGTTTAATTGATTTAATTGTATCTTCACATGGAGGTAGTGGCACTTTTAAAGCATAATTCCAAACGAAAATAATGAAGCAATTTTGTTCAGGTATTACGATATGGGTAATTAATTATTAGAAAATCTAGATATTATAATAAATCTTTCATTCCGTGTATCAATAAACAAAATATTAGCATACATTTAATTGTTTATTACTGAATTTAATTGATATTGGATAAATACCACTGGTACCAACTTATCTATTGCTACAGTAGCAGTAGAAGCTACTCTCTAGCGCCAACGAACGTTGCTAGCGCGTAGGAAGACACTTTCCATTTTAATTTATAAATTTGACATTGTTAAATATTAGTTGCTTTTTTTCTACCACCAATCTAAGCTAACCTAAGTTAAACTTAGCTAAGCTACCGTTCGTTTTGCCAATGAAGTTAGATTTACTAAGATCAACTGACCTCCCCCCTTGCCTCCGCCAAGTATGCCGGATTTTTAACTTAGCAAAATTTCTTAGCTAAGTTTAATCGCGAATGTAAGAAAAGTCACTCATTTTTGACATCTGATGAAGATTCTAACCTTAAAAAACATATTTGGAGCTCTTTTAATAGAATCTGTTTTGAATAAAGGTTTACCTTCTTCGAGACCTGTTGTGTTGTTCCAAATGTGGATCCAGTAAATCTATTTTCTGAGCTACTAGTTTCCTGATTTTACTGGTGATTTCTTTTTTAATTAACCTTAGAAGTTGAAAGTTCTGATTCAATAAATTTTTGATTTATTAATTTGTTTTGATTTATTTACCTTTCCATCTTTGTTTGTATGCAAATGCGCTTGCGCCGATATTGTCGACTTAACAGCGTTTGAAATGTGCGTTCGAACTACAATTCAGCTCAGCTAAGAATTCTATAGTTAGCTAAGCTAAGCCGATGGTTAGAAAAAAAGCAACTATTGTTCGAATGAAAGTTTTGACGTTACAAACTACGCCTGTCAGATCAATAATAAAAAAATTGTCATTTAGACATGATTTAGACCATAGATTTAGACTTCGTTTCTCGAGTTGTTGATGTTGCCACGGTAACTTTAAAACACGCGCGTTTTTTAAATAGGTAATATGGTTCACCAATAAAAAAATACTGTTTGTGGTTACTTACATAGCTTTCCCTCACATATATAATATTTTAGGTCCAAAAATGGAATTTATTGGAAAAAATCATATGAATTCAAGCAAATATTGTGATAACCGACAGATTTAAATATCTTTCGCTCAATGTTGAGTCTATAAAACATATTGGAAATGTTTGATATTTAAAATTTAGCTCATTATCTTTTAAAACAGTTCTATAGTTAAGTATATTTCTAACCTTTTGTTATTTTCTCGAAACTACTAATAAGTTCACTAAACTATTGAGTACATATTTTCTGAACGATCGCAATATCCCGCAATAACATTGCTATACTTTTTAACGCAATTTTTTATCATTTTGTCGGTTAGATAAAGTCCCATGACCGATTTGGTCTCATGAACTCAGGTGGTTGATGAATTATGGGGAAAAATTATGTGACTTCATTTCCGTTTTACCCTGCCGTTATTTGAATATTTCGGTGAATACCAATTGCACAATGAATTAAAGATATATGTATACATTGATATATACAAATTTTTTCATATAAATATACACACAGGGACCAAAAAAATGCGACAGATGACAGATAAGCATTCATTATAAATCAGAGGGACAAAAAAGTATACTTTTTTCTGAAATCAATGTGAAGAGATGGGAAAAAACAAGATTGTCACATATATCCGAATTTCCTCAGTTCAGAGAAAATGAGCATAAATTTCGACTGTCGATTTCACCCTAAAAGAAAAACACCCTCTAATGAGTAATAAAAATCAATGATATTTAGTTTGCGTGTCAAGCAGATGCTGAAACATTTATTGATCTCAACGTGTGTCTGATCACAGTTATGACTCTAAATAAAACTACTAAGCTGTAATTTATAGATAACTACAGTAAAGACCGAAATGAACAGTACTGAAACTGAAACATAGGTGTCTCTATGTGCGCGCTCTCATACCCCTGCTAACTAGTAAACCTTAAACAATTAATTAGTCGGATCTAATTGTTAAAAATGGTCTTAGGTACGGGGTTTCTCATTGTATTTTGACCACCACTTATTTACATTAATTACGGGAATACCTACTAACAAAAGTTTCAAATCAAATTTGTATTATTTCACCTGTACCGACCATAAATGTGACAATAGACTGTATTTTGTATGTACAAGGAATGCCCAATAAAATGCATCTTCAATATTTTTTTATAGTTTTGAGTAGCCCTGTATTTTCTTATTACAAATATATAACATTGTGTAGCATTAGTTTTGGTCTATAATGGCGTATGGTCCTACTATAGGATAAGAAATAAATTGACATACAGTTCAAAAACAACCTAAATATTCAGTAATTCAAAATAATTGATGACTTAAGATACAATACTACATTTAAAATAACAAAAGTTGTTATCAATGCACAAGTAATATCTTAATTTTATAATGCGTCAGCTATTTTGTTATCATGACCATGACCTTTCAAATTTTCAATTCCCGCGCGACCTTTTGCTGTGATAAAGTTAATATTTGTTTTAGAATCAAAATACACTTTTTCTTTTAAAAACCCCCTTAAGCTATCACATGGTGTTGAGTCGGAACTATTTGGCCACCATTTAATGGCACCCTTTGCCGAACCACAGATGATTTTGATTACTTAAATTTTATTATCGGCTAACAATAACGGCTTAACAATAATTTAATATCAAAACAAAAAAAAACATTTATGTGTTACCTGCATACGCTACAAATACTTCATAGATTAAAATGGGAAAACAAAAATTAAATATTTCCGTACTAATTATGGCACTGATGTTAAAGTTGTATTTGATGGGTATAGTAATGATGGAACTAAAGTGTCTGAGAGAAATCGTAGATATATCGGCAATACTTCCATTGATTATTTATTTGAAGAAGACATGCCTTTAAGCACAACGAAAAAGAAACTTTTAGGTAATAGCAAAAATAAAAATAGGTTTATTATAATCTTCTCTGCAAAAAACTAGGCAAAAATAATATTGAGTGGAGTCAAGCCGAAAGTGATGCTGATCGATTAATTGTGCAATCTGCTATAGATTGTTCCTCTCTTCAAGTAGTTGTTGTAGCTGAAGATATTGATGTGTTAGTTTTATTGATGGCTTTAGCACCTGATGATAAAGAAATGTTTTTTTTAAACCACTAAAAAATAATATCTTGCAACGAGCTTACTCAACAAAAACAATATTAAAGAAATATCCAAATATTAAAAAAAACCCATCTGTTTTTTATTCATGCATTCACTGGATGTGATACCACATCCGCTTTCTATAACAAAGGAAAAAATGGTTTTATTGAAGTTTTTGATGATAATCAAAAATTACATGCAGCAGCGGAAAATTTTATGATTGAAGAGCAAAATGAAGAAGTGCTTTTTAATGTTGGTATTGATTGTATTCTAGCAATTTATGGTGCTAAAACTGCCAAATGCTTGAATGAACTGCGATATAAACGTTTCATAGCATTAGCTTCAAAAAATAAAAGCGTACAACTCAATTCCTTACCTCCGACAGAAGATGCAGCAAAACAACATATTAAAAGAGTCTACTTACAAGTTCAGCAATGGAAAAATAATTCATCGATACCACCTGAAGAATGGGGTTGGCGAAAAGAGAATTATTTAAAACCAATCAAAATGACACAACCAGCAGCACCTGACAACGTTTTAAAATCGATATTTTGCTCTTGCAAAACAGGATGCGGTTCAGCGTGTGGCTACAGGAGAAGTGGTCTTCATTGCTCACTAGCCTGCATAGTTTGCGGTGGAAATGACTGCAGTAACCAACCACCACTTGAAGAAGATGAAGAAGTCTCCGAAACGCGAAATGAGAATGAAAATTGAATGTACTTTTTTTGTATATAAAATAATGAATTTTCTATGGTCAATAAAAAATGTATATTTTGGTCCACAAATTAATTTCATGTCATTACTACACAGAACAAACTTATAGATAATTGTTTATAACATTCATTAATATATTCACTAGTTTTTATTGGATATTGTAGAGTAGACATTTTTTTTGTGCATAAATATCATAGATATTGTTTCTGTATCTGTAGAGTGGGGAGGGTGAGTGTGTAGGCTCACAGCACTTAGGCCACATGTGACCCATTGTACATCCTCCCGAGGAGTTGTCCCCCTAGGTCATTGTCCATCCTGTCCTTCTCAGGAAGGTGGACAGATCACTAGGAGACATCTCCTTTATATCGGCAGGTGTAGGCCAAGACTCACCGAACACACACTCTCTTATTGACGATAACTCCGGACACTCGCATAAGACATGCCTGACAGTTTCATCTTCCTGTTCACACATCCTGCATAGAGGTGTGTCCACTAACCCCATAGTATGGAGGTGTTTCCTTAGTTGACAGTGACCAGTCAGAAATCCTACTGTTAAACTTAGGTTTTTCCTGGTCATCGCCAAGTATTTCTTCGGCGCCAGCTTTCCAGGGTCGCCCAGGGTGATCCTGGCAAGACTGCATCCTTTGATTCCATCCCATCTCTTAAGGGATTGAGCATGGGTGTAACGTTTGGCTAGTTCCACAATTGTCGAAGTCGTTAGGCCGTAGGTGTCACTGGGTCCTAGAATTTTTAGTCCAGCGGCTTCCCTAGCTAAAAAATCAGCAGTGCGATTTCCTTTACTCCTGTCGTGCCCTTTAACCCACCTCAGGATAATATTGTTATCTGCCGAGGCGTCAGCTAAATCTTGGTGGCACTCTAGTACTAGCCTCGATATAACACGTTGTCTGTTCAAGGCTAATAGGGCTTGTCTACTATCAGAGCAGATTGTTATGTTTTTTCCAGAAATTCCTCTTCTGGTTAGTTCTTTTGTGGCAATTGAGATACCAGCCAGTTCTGTTTGAACCACGCTGGTATTGTTTCCCATTCCCCACTTAATCTTGAGGCTCAATGCTCTCGAGTAAACTCCATTGTTTAAACAAGATAAATAGTTCCGTCCCCCCTACAAGAGGTTTCTGATTTTAAAGAATACAAAAAAACAAAATTTTGAAAAAAAAACATCAAAATCGGAGCTGTTCTTGAGGACTTCCGAAGATTACCTGTTTTATGTATTCATTGACTCCACTATATGTGGTGGTGCTCTATCCAGATTTCATATCATACCTACTATTTAATTTTTTACATTAATTGAGAATATATCTACTTTTTCATCTGCAGTATAATCCATTTTGGTATAAGCACTGACAGCTAATAATAAATTAATAATTGTTTCATTATTCTATGTTACTCTTTGTACTACCATCCGTAATTATAGAACAAAATAATGCTACAAAATGTTATATATTTGCAATCAGGAAATGCAGGGCTACTCAAAACTATAAAGAAATACAGGGTGTCCCATTTGAAATATTGAAGAAGCATTTTATTGAGCACTCCCTTTATACAAAATTCAGTCTGTTCCGACTTCCTGACTTCTCTTATCATTCACATTTTCCAGACGCATAAATTTGGGGCATGCCTAAATCTGGCATTTTTAAGAAGGCACCACGAACCATCGATGAAATGGAGCATGACGTGAGAGCATTCTCCTTGGACCTGAGGCAATCATTAGTCCATAATATGACGAGAAACTTGGAATATTGGTATGAAGTCTGTCTTGAGCGAGGAGGAGCATATTTAGAACATGAACAGTGTCAATAATATGTATTTCTTAAAACAATAGAATAATTTCAAGTTCAGTACTGTTTATTTCGGGCTATACTGTATAAAAAAAGCTCAATGTGTACCTTTTCAATTGTTAAAAAAAACGTTGAACTGTACTATCCACATGCAAATTCCATTGCACCTAGACGCCCATCAATAACAGCTCAAAACCTAATTTACTTTTTAATTGTCTTTATTAATTTCCTTGTTGGTTGAATAATTATAAATCCAGTGGAAAGTGAAAATAAAATATGTACATAAAATTTTGGTCGAATATTAACGACAATTCCGAATTTTGATCGAGTTTCCTTTAAAAATATGTAGAGCAGAAATTAGTGCAGTTCATCTGTTTCCAAATGTGTACGGAACAATTTTATGCAGGAGTAGAAACGAATAAAATTACCAAAACTGAAAATATAAATTATACATCTTTGATCGTATTCAGATTGTTTTTTGATGGATTTAGCTTAATAAAATTGCATTTGAAATATTTAACGATGTAGTTTCTATCGAGATTAAAAGCAAATGTTTAGGTCGGTGAAAGATCATTAACCTGAAAGTTCAATGGAACGTCTAAACTTAAGAAAACGTTCTCGTTTTGGTGTTAAATGATAAGTAAATATCAAGAAAAAAGAAACACATTTGAAAAAAACTAAGTATTATAGAAGTCGAAAATGGTCCTATGGACCGTACTGAGAGGGCAAGGGATTTATCATACTCTAATTTTAAGTGTAGTGCCATCTTCAAAAGGAATAACTTACATGCTGATGCTAATGAAAGAATTGTTTACGGCGAGAAATTTTAATTCAAGCAATCCCTTAAAGAAGTATCTGCTTTGTCGAAGAATTATTTATCTTCGGTAAAGGATACAATACAAAAACCTATCGTTCATATAAAAAGGCGATGCTGGACAAGGAAAACTACATTATCATGGCAAAGTAATCATCGACAAACTGCATTTAGTGAAGATTTCAAAATGAACATACTACTATGTATGGAAAAAAACAAATATCTCTACCAGACAAATATCTAATGAAATGATGTAGAAATTAGCCAATCGTCAGTAGCAGTAACAAACAATCCTCCAGGAAAGAAGACTGAAGTTTAGTGAACAAATTATGGATCAACCAGACACGAACAACATTTCAGTAGAGAATATTATGTTTTCTGTTGTAACTACGTTTATTTAACATGGTAATGTCACTGTACATAAACAATGGATAGAATTACTTTTTTAAACGAAACTTACTTTAATGAAAAAATATATAACAAAATAATTTAGAATTTTCATATGTAGATATATATTTTCCAATTAAGTGGAAAGTCTTACATTACAGCCTTTTTAAAGAAATTGCTGGCCTTTTTTGAATAATAATTGCGCATGCGTTTCGGCCATTTTCAAGCAACTTTCAGGCTTGAAAAATATAGAAATGTTTCTGATTTTCAAGGTTATTCACGCGCAACTTACTTATTTTTAGTGATTTTAGATTTTGACAACACAATTATTGTGTTGGTTAATCGGTATAATAGTCTACTATTAAAAATAGAAGAGGCAAGTAAGTGGCAAGAACAGCAGTAGTAGTTAATGCCAGAAGTAAAACTTTTGTTTTTTCTGTATTCATTTTCAAAGTGAATTTTCAACTTTTTTTGTTGGATTAAATTGTTTTTAAATTCCAATCTTGAAAGTCTTCTTCTTTTTCTAATGTGATAATAATAATGTCAAATGTCAAGAAAATCTTGGAAAGTTATAACAAATGGCTCAAATGTAAGAAGACTGGATTTTAATTTGCATGCAATTTATATTGCCTGCAATAAAGTTGCTGCAAAAAGGCTGTAATGTAAGACTAGTATAAGAAATTGTTAGTTTAATTTAAAAAAGTAATAAGTATGAGTAGATTCCACAAAGTAAGGGTCCACAAAGTAAATTCAATGGATGTAAGGTTCACTTTTTCGCACTTTTATGTAGCGCTGATAAAGACATGCCGAAAAACGATCGTTAAAACACACGTGTGTCGTTAATATAGGGGTTATGCGAATTATTATCTTCATAGCTTGTTGGTATGGGGGCTGATAAAATGTACGTTGCTGGAAAACTATTTCAAAAATTTGTTTTGAGTTGCACGGTAGTTCTATTTAATTGGAAACACAAAATTATAAGAAATATACAAGAATAATTAATTATAATAGCTTTTTTCCATTACTACCTGTGAAGTTGACACTTATTGCATCAGAAGAGCTGAGACGTTTAATTTCTCTATTAGTGGTTAATAATTTTTTCTATTAATAATAGACAAATATTTTAAGAATCCAGGGATAGTATTTCGACAAAAACTTGTGGAACATACTTTTGTATACCCAGGAGATTGTTTTTAACATATTTGCTGCTTGAAATTACGTATCAGAATAAAATTATTTGAAAAAAAATGCTGACAGTGTACTTGCAGTCATACAACGAGGTAAACGCTTCTCGTGGTGCGTTTGTGAATTATTTTTAATTTTTGTCTTAAATTTGGCTAGTTTTAAAAAAAATTGTGTATACACCGGGGTGGTAAGGACATTTATGAGCCTCGCATCTTATTCCGCTTGGGGCAAAGCCCCTCTCGAAATAATTCGGGTGCTCGGTCAATAAAAATAGTCTTCACCACCTTGGTGTATAATATATTATTATGCAAAAACTGTGTAAAGTGACCCTTATTTGAAAAATTACAAATATTTCATATATACGTATATACAGTGCGTCCATAAAGTAACGCATAAATTCATTATTAGCTAAATAAACAATAATATTAAAAATTCCCGAAACAGGTCAATTTTTGATTTTAATTTACTGTTTTTTCAAATTATAATGTTATTTACAGGGTGAACCATCTTCGTGTGATGACGTCATCGCCATTTTTTTTAAGTGGAACACCCCAATTTTTTTTCGATTTCCGGATTTCCCTTGATGAGCTGATTCCAAAAATGTATAACACTTTGTTTCAAATTGGTACAGGGTGGAAAAAAATACAAAAATTGTAATTACATAATTATGAAATTACTGTGATTTACTACCAAAAAGAAACAAAAAAAAATTCACAATAAATGTTCAAATTGTTCTCCATTGACTGCTAGACAATGACAGAAACGGACATTACATTCTTCTTTAACATTTTGTAGCATAGCGGGTGTTATGTTCTGCATTTCTTGCCTGATTCGGTCTTTTAGATCACGGATATTGTCAGGTCTGTTAGTATAAACTTTAGATTTTAAATAACCCCATAAAAATAAGTCTAATGGGGTAAGATCAGGGGATCTAGCGGGCCATTCCACTGTTCCCCTTCTTCCTATCCACCGTTGTGGAAAGGTCCTGTTTAAAAACTCGCGCACAGTTACAGCGAAATGTGGCGGTGCACCATCCTGTTGAAACCAGATTCCACGGTCTAGATTGTTGGGTATTTGAATATCAGTAAAAAGCTGGATCAGATCAGGAATCATTGTATTTTGTAGGAAATCCAGATACAATGCTCCTGTTAAATTTTCGTCAAAAAAATATAGACCAATAATTGTATTTCTCACAATACCAGCCCATACGTTGATTTTTTTGTGGTCTTTGCGTATGGCATTCTTGTATCTAGTGTGGATTTTCATCAGACCAATAACGGGTGTTTTGCCTATTAACATGCCCGTTCAAATAAAACGTTGCCTCGTCCGAAAATAAAACGTTGTCAGTAAAATTATTTTGGTTCATCATATACTCGCAGAATTCAGTTCTTCGGTCAAAATCGTCTTCAGACAATTCATGGATAAGTCGTACTTTATAAGGATGGTATTTTACCTTTTTAAAAATGTTTGCTACTGAAGACTTTCCAATACCTAAATCCCTAGATAATCCTCGCACTGTGCAGTGTGGATTTTCTATTGCCGACAAAATTATGTCTTCTTGAATATTTTCATTAATTTTTGTTCTACCGGGCTTTGGTGCATCCCTCACATGTCCTAATTCTCTGTATTTTTGCTCTATTCTGCTTACAGTAGATTGTGAAATGGGTTCACGATCTGGGTGCATCTCATGAAATAATCTGCATACCTCTTGTTGACTCCGCATCCTGTCGCCAATACCAATCATCATTAATATTTCAATCCTCTCACTCTCGGTTAACCGCATTTTGTTAAAGAAGTTGCAAAATTATGATATGATAAATTTCTTTGTAGATAGTTTTCACATAAACGTACCTTGTTTACAGAGTTAACAATAACAGAAATGTACTTTAACGTTGTTGGCAGTTTTTACCGGCAAATGATAAAAAATGACAGAAAAAAATTTTAGTCGAGGGGCTTGGATCACTAAGCTGTTAAATACAATGTTAAAAATTATACGGGGTGTTTAAAGTAGTAGTAAGTAAATACGTAATTTCATTTAATGTGTTTATTACGTTTATTCTTTTATTTCTTATTTTGTAGGTAATTTAATTTTTTTTATTTTCCTCCACCCTGTACCGATTTGAAAGAAAGTGTTATACATTTTTGGAATCAACTCATCAAGGGAAATCCGGAAATCGAAAAAAAATTGGGGTGTTCCACTTAAAAAAAATGGCGATGACGTCATCACACGAAGATGGTTCACCCTGTAAATAATATTATAATTTGAAAAAACAGTAAATTAAAATCAAAAATTGACCTGTTTCGGGAATTTTTGATATTATTGTTTATTTAGCTAATAATGAATTTATGCGTTACTTTATAAACGCACTGTATAATATAGTTACAAGATTATAAAAATATTATATTACTATATACAATGAACTTACTTATGAAATAAAAATATTGTATTTTTATGTGATGTAATACAACATGATTTATTTTAGAATTAGATTAACATTTTTGACCACATTAGTTCCAGTATAAGCAAAAATGTTTAATGAAAAGCATTAACGTGGTTATTAACCCGCCCTCTGCAGCAAAATGATTTCATTAAGAATAGCCTTTTCCAGATTTGGATTGCTTTCATTTTATTCTCATCCCACGATGGACATTTCACTTTCTAAGCACACCAAATCGAGATGAATCTACAATTTAATTTAGTTTTTATGATAATTTTCAAATTATAGATACTATAATAAATTACAAGGATTTCAATTTCGTAAATCCGCTGGCGCTAGGTAGTTTGCCCAATATTTAAATTGTTTTTCTACTAACGTGCGGAAAGTGAATCTTTTCCGCACTAGTGCGGAAAAGTAAATTTGTCAAGTTTTTGGGGA
>CAJUYG010003639.1:0-20310 GCA_910591675.1 Galerucella calmariensis | reverse complement strand
CTGACGATGATATATTTATCGAAACAATTGTCAATAATTTACTTGCAATTTACACATTTTTTCAAATATATTGTGGAGTCATTTAGAAACAGTTAGTTTCATTTAAAACCATATGAAAATCATAAAATCGTTTTTTTCGCATTTTCGGTTAAAAAGTCAATTTTGACCATGTTCCCCCAATTTTAGAAAAAAATAAATGTCATATTCGTGTTCAGCACCCTCGAAAATATAAAGATAGACTGTTCTTAGCGACTAGAACGAGGTTGGTCGGTTTTTCATTTTCTAAACGACTATTTGGGGGTGTCCCGCTCCTCTAATATTTCAGCCTTCACCCTCCTTTACGGCTCCCTGCATTATCCGTATATGTTATGATTGCACATGATAGTCATGATATATGATCGATACTTCCGAACTGAACAGTTAGCATTAACTTAGATATTGTGTTGTAGTGCCTTGCGAAAAACAGAGTTACATGTTAAAGGCCTGGTTTAGTTGAAAAAAAAAATGAATGAAGGAAAATTAATCAATGATTGTTGAATGTTATAACTTTGTATGTACCCCAACAACACTCTTCATTCTTATTTACAACCGCTTTCACACTCTTTCGTCCTTCTTCATCCATACATTTTTAGATTGTGGCTAAAATATACGTACAAAATTTACAGTGTTTCAGTAAGTTATGTTGTTAAGACGGGTGGTCACCCTGACAATTGCAGCATTCAGCAATCCTGCGTTTTGTAAGACCCAGCGCACTTAAGGCAGCTGGGAGGCCGGCCACAGTTCGTCTTTGCATAGCCCTACTGTTGGCATATGTGGCATTCTATGATCGGCTTTTGCTGTTTTCGCTTTTCCCAGATGTCGCGTGTACTCACCACTACTCTAACGTGTTCGTTAAGGTAGTCCAGCGTGTTTGTGGGAGAAGTTACTAACAGAAAAAGAGGTCTGCCTTTCGTATTCATCGTATTCTTCGATCTATAGATGTTTCCTTTGATTTCTTGCGGTTGAATATCCGCGGAATGGTATGGGATTTTTTTTAGATTTGTAGTCCGGTTCATCTTGAGTGAAGATGACAAATGAGTTATTATTGTTCTTCATCTCAAATTTACCCTTAATGTCTTTTTAAGAAGGTTCATCATCAGTTTGTGTTCTGCCACGCATCCTTCCACTAAGATCGGAGGACTCACCTTCTTGCCTTTCGAGAAATCCGCAATTTGGTTTGCTTCCGAGAGCGTGTTTTAAGTTGTTGGTTTGCCTCTCGTAGTTCTGCTATCTGGTTTAGTAGTCTTTATGGTTTTATCCTCACTTAAGATTATGTTCACACTATCAATTACATTTTTTCGTTGATATGACATTTTTCTTTTTTCATTATGATGGATGGTTTCATTAATGGTTTCCTCAACCTCCTTGTTTCGTCTTCCTATAGGTAGGAGTAGTAATTCTCGGTTAAGATTTGCGAGAATTTTTTCCCCCTTTTCCAGGATGGTTTGGCTGTATGATGCCGTTTTCTTTGCAAATTTGAAATCATCGGTGTCCAAATGCGTCGTAGTCGGCTGGACCGCATCTACCGTGATTGCTTCTTCCGTTGGGGTCTCTTTTTGGCAGTTGAGTAACTTTCCAATTATTTTCTTGCCTTTCCCTGCTGTGGAGTTGTACTGCGATACGAAGTCATCCTCCTCTATGATGTTGTCTTTGTTGACTAGTGAAAGCGGTCGAATTTTGTATTCTCTTGGTTTAAGGGTTATCATTGCTCCAGCTCTGTGACAGCAGTAAAGTGTATTTATCTTTGTGTTGGATGTTGAATTATCTGCACGTCCAGTGGGCCTTCCGATTTCGAGGAGCGGAATATGTTATCTTGCTCCATATCTTCAGGTATTTGTCTGTACTCAGATATTCTGCACAGATTTCTACGTTTTCTGTACAGCTCTCAACATAATTTTCTGTGCACTTTTCTATCAAACTGTATGAAATTTAGTGTATGTATGTGAGTTTGTCAAATTTCTTACCAAGAGTCAGTTTTTATGAGATGAGAATTACTATGAGTCGCCTGTGTAGATTACCACTGTTTTCTATACACTGTTTGCTACTTTGCATTGGATGCCTATAAGATGGTAGATGGCATCTGTTGTAGAGCTAGTGGACGGAGAAGAAATGTTCACTCCTTTTCACACATCTGTTTTGAGCCAGTGATGTGAAAAGATCACCGTCGAGTCTTTATTATCGGTGCCGTCCGTTGTGTACCTTCGCCCTTATTTTCTGGGTCCATGGAAACAATTTCTTAGTGGATTTAATTCTGCTTTCTTCCACTTTATGGTGGTTTTTTTCTATCTCATTGGATCCGTGAGATTTTTGTAGTGGTCTAGTTCAATATTTGATTCTGAAGAAGTGATTGAAACTTCTTTTCCTGTACACCTTTTTGATGTTTTCCTGACAGAACTTGATGTTTATTCTTTGGCAGAGATATTTTATTTCTGAGCTGATGCCACCTGGCATTTCTGAACCGGTCCCTCGTTTTAGAAGTTACCCAGATGCACCTCGGTTTTTTTTTGGCTTTTTGAATTAGTGAAGTTTTCCTCCTATCACTTTGTCTGATGTTTGTTGTTCCAGAGTGTATAAAAATTGCAGGTTCTCTATGGAAGTGTAGTCTTGATGAAAATTTGAATCTTCTTCTGAACTCAAACAAAACAAACGAAGCAAACCCAGCAGGTCAGCATAACCAAGTAGTTCTTCATTGTTCCAAAGTGGGACATACGGAATTAGCTGACAGACATTTGTTGAAAACCAGTGGGCTACTGTTGCGTCTGTGATATGCCAATGATCGTCGAACACCTTATCGTTGTGTCCAGTATTTCATGCGGAACTAGTAGATCAGAGAGTGTCAAGCGAGCTGAGGTGCACGTTAGATAACGACCACTACACCAGAGCAATTGATTTTTCAAAGGCGATAGAATCTTGATAAAACGAGTTCAAGTTTCAACTGTTCTGTCCAGTGGTGTCACAGATGACACAGATCACCTACAAATTGTGACATATAAATATGAAACATGAAATAAAGTCGGGATAGTGCACTGCAGTAATCGCGCACAAATAAGGACAAGCACTAACCTTAATAATGTTTCCCTTATTTAAAACATCAAATGCGCATGCGTATAAGGGCAGCACTAGTACTGCTTGACCTTATAAAAATTCCAATAACTCTCTATTGATTCGGTACACAGCTGTATCGGAATTTTCTTTCAAAATTCATGCCATTTCATGCGTTATGAAATGGATTTCGTATACAACGAGCAATATTGCCACTGATAAAGTTCGAGGTGCAAGTATTACCAAGCTGTAGCTCCTAAGCTATCAGTGCTGCTGAAAAAAAATTTCCAATGAAATTTATGGGAAATTTCATGCTCTACAATTCAGTTACCAACATTTTTAATTCATCATCGGCCATTAACCAAATATTTAGCAAAGACCATATTGAAAAAAGTTTGGAACGCTGCACGGTTCGCGAGATATTTCTTAAAACGTGTTTTTCAAGATGGCGGCTGGAGTGAAGCCCCCCTCTTGACGCCAACTTGGATTTACATTCAGGGGAAACCCCTGAACATATTCAAAAAAGAAAATACCTGTTCCCGTACATTTTTTACAAAAAATACCCGGCTCTTTGCCTAATGACCAGTGTGTCGTTTGTGTATTCAAAATATTCTCTACTTTTTTTCATGGAAGATATTTTTATTTTCAATTGAATCCATTCATAGTGTGGAATGACAAAAGGTATCGGGTGATCGTGCTAGTTATTTTATGGGTCCTTTCCTTTCTATCAACCGATTTGGAAATATTGTATCGAGGAATTGATTCGGTAATATACCGGTGCTCCATCTTGAGAAAACTATATCGTATTCGCTAAAACTTGAAGGTTTCCTGGATCAGGGTATGAATTTGCCAAATTTGATGCGACGTTATTCTGAAGTAGAACTAATCAGCTATCGCTATTCAAATTGCCCTCAACGAAAATGGGAGTGATGATATAGTTTTCAACAAACGAAGCATTAACCTTTTGAGAGTACTGGATATGCTTTTTTCTTATCCAGTGCGTATTTTCCATTGACGAGTGCCGCACTTCTCTCGATTAGCGTGAAAATCAACTGAAAAAGTGAACTATCCAAAAAACATAATAATCTGGATAATACCTGTATCAAACATTTGTTCACAAAAATGAGTTTTTCGATCAAACTCGTCTTTCATAGGCTTTTCAGTTGATATTATTCCTGTGGCTGTGGACGCATGTCTACTCGATGTATGTGAGGTTTCCTCAAACTCTAGCATCATGTTTAATTTGGTATCATCGTGAAGTTGCTTTTCTTTTTTACTAATAATTGACCCTTGGGTTGAATGCGACAAATTGGGAAATTTCTCATGTAATATGCGAGCTGCTTGATTTCGGGTGTTATCTCCGTAACTACTCATTTGTAAAACTGTTATTTTATGCATTTGTGTTTAACAATGTTTCTGAAATTCAAACGACATTTATAACACTGATGTAACAATAATAAATACAGGTCAATTTGCTAAGGTGTTTTAAACAAAACTTACAAAAACATGATAACTTTTCATGTCTTTTTAATTGACATCATCTGAAAAAACACTGTTAGGGTTTTCCTTTACTTTCTTAGTATCTTAATCCTAAACAGGAAATCAGTTTTAAGTGTGTTGGGAATTTCGGAGATCGGATGATTCTATTTCATTTTTCATGTGTTAATTTTGGCAATTAAGTTGAGAACGATATCATTTTTCAATGGATAATGGAGAGACCTTCCTAATGATATATATCACAAGTCCATACATCCTTTTTAAAGAATTGAGGGCTGTAACTGTCACTCGAAGAGTATTGAAGGTAGGGATCATATTTTCATGCTGAAGAATTCCAATTTATAGTTTTAATTCTTTTAAGCCGAAATATTTGCCTTTTCCATACTCTTAATGCATTTTATCGAAAATGAAAAATGTTCCATAATAAAAAAGTAGAGTAAGAATCTAACAAACGCAAATGGCAAACTGGAGAAGTCAGTATAGTATACGATAAGTTGGAATTAAAATTTATGTGTCTGAAGTCTTCTTGACTTCACTGTACATTTTAATAATATAGTGGAATCGATTCCTATAGTAAATCTAAACAAAAAAAGTACGATACGATTTCTGATAACTAAGTTTGCTTGCGGCTTTCTACAAATGAGATTTCACGTTAATATTTGTAAATAGTTACGATTTGTCACCTAGGACCAACTGTGGATTTGGAACCACTAAGAGTACTAACCCAAAAGGTTATGACCCTAATTTCACTTATCTAAATGTTGAGTAAAATTCACATGTGAAGATACATTATTGGAGGGGCTGTTACGTCGCTTATATATCATATAAAAGAAGTGATGCAGCATCTTCATTTACCAAAACTTTCCAATTGTTCTGTGTTAACAATGAATTTGTTTATAGCGGTGAGTACTTTTTGTACCATAACTACCCAACATTAAATTGTGATATTTTTACTAATTCCATGTGAGCATTTTTTTAAAAATAATTTCGTTAATCTTAGGATTTTGATATTTATGATTATTATTGTTCACTACTTCACTGTTAGGTGAAGGTTTATGAAACATGAAACCAAAATGTCTTCTTATTTTCAACAAAGTATTTTATTACTCCATAGCACCAGTGACTAGTCACTGATAGCACGTATCTATATTTGTGATTTGTTGTGAATCCCAGCGATGCAGACGTGCGATGTAAACAAATTGTTGACTTTCATTGGAAATAGAGTGAAATTTCATTATTTTCCTGATTTAATTGATATTTTAAGTGTGAAGTACATAGCACAAATTTGTGTTTTATCAGCCCTTATTATCACGAAAATAAATAGACTACTGTTTACAGACATCAATGTGCATTATTTACATTATGAAGACAATAATTCAATTACATCATGTTATCAGTTAATCAAAATACACTGACTGTAGAATTAATGTAGGGTTATATAATAAATTTGAATTCAATTAGTACATTGTTCAATAATTATTATTTGAATCATTTTTTGTGTATATGTGACAGTTGATGTGCTTACTTGGCTAGTTCACAAATCAGTTGGATAGTATAT
This sequence comes from Galerucella calmariensis, assembly GCA_910591675.1. NCBI lineage: Eukaryota > Metazoa > Arthropoda > Insecta > Coleoptera > Chrysomelidae > Galerucella > Galerucella calmariensis. The sequence continues at coordinate 14,174 of CAJUYG010003639.1, read as the reverse complement.
TCGTAAATTTGTACACACTCTTAATGAAATTGTATTTTTGTGCCATAAAATTGAACAAATATTTTTGGTATAACGTTCTGATAGTATCATAAAGTACCAGGAAAATGATCTGTGGATTACACTTTCCAGGAAAGGTTCAATATAAAAATAAAAATCATCAAATTTCTCGTTAACTCAAGCTAGCAGCACACGCATTATCTATCTCAGATGTACGTTATGGAAAAAGTTTTTATATATTATACGTTCAATAATATCCACTTTAATGTTTCTTCAATAATGATAAGGTACATAAACGACAAATTGAAAAATCTATGACAGACTCAAGACTTAAATATCTTAACAGTTTTGTTTTCCAATGTTTGTGTTGGCAAGATTTACCAAGAGTATTATTTATAGATATTCATAAAACATTATGTTATGTTTATTTCGATTTATAATTCAAGATTTCTATATAGAAGAATCTCTTGTCTCAAATACCCATAACTTATAAGTCGAAACTGTTGAATTGAAATTAATTTCTGCTGAAAACTGTACATAATTTCGTTTGAATTTCAAATATTTGTAATGCTTTGTTATTTAAGTATTCTATCATGTCAGGTACTTTTGGGGATAGAATGTAAAAAAGTTTTCAAATTGAGTTATGAGTAAATCGCGGAGATTATATGATTCTATTATGAAGAGTAGGCCCAGAACGTCCCTTTTTAATTTAGGTTCTCCTTGAATTTTATATTTTTGGATTTCAGCTCATCGCTCACCTTCTTGCATTCTTGATTACCTAGATATTAGATATTCAATTTGTATGCTCTGCTAAGTTCGTGCAGAATTTTTTGAGATAACCAATTCGAGCAGTGGTAAAATTATTTTCCAGTAATAATTTCTTGAACCATCCAGAGCTACCGAGACACCCTTTTTACTTGTGATGTTTTCCCAAGTGAGCTATTTGTGCTTTTTTACTTCACTTATATTTATGGCATGGTTAGCTTCATGAGTCGCTCCCTTGGGGAGCCTGAGATTTCCCCATTTCATGCAAAGCACTGAAAAAAGAAAAAAGTGTGCTTCAAGACTGGTTTTAGAGACTGTCAAGGGTTCATATAGATACTTTGATGATATTTTTAGAAGTCGACTGTATTCTTGAATAAGAGATGCTCATTCGATAACGACAACTTGCATATAGTATCTTCTGTACCTATGTATGTGAACTTTTTAAGGTTTATTCACAATATATTATATTTTGTGAAAAATTATTATGAATGAAGAGATATTGTTGACAGAATAAGTCTACAAAAAAGTGGAATTCACGCTCCAGCTTTTTAGGGATAGCATTTTTTTGTTTATTTTGGAAATGCTGCTGTCTTAAGTTTTGTGGTATTGTGTATGAAAGTGCGTGTTTTTCAACAACATCTAATGTCCTTGTTGAAATTTTATAATTTTTCTCATTCATCTATGTTTGCCAAATGATAATTGAAGAATACTGAGTCCTAAGTACATACTACAAAAATGTCAACAAAATATCTCTATCAGGAAAGAATTTTGAACTAATAAAAATCAAGATATGGAGAGCTTAAACGTGGTTACTCTGAATTCCGTAGAATTCGTAAGAAAAAAATTGTAAAAAAGCAGTGACATATGGACCAATAGTCACAAAAAGTCATAAATAAGGGCTTGGCGTAGCGTACTATTTTTTTTATTGTGCAATGCAGGTCAACCCACAACTGGTTACATTATACGTAATAAACGATTTATTGTTTCTTGAAATTTTTATTGTAATAATTTATTGTTCCTATTTTGTGAAATTAAATAACCCAACTTTTATGGCGTGAAATTTTGTATGGCGAATTTATTGCCGACGATTGCAATAAATCACATTAGTCATAAAATATTTGGCCGAAGAGAAAACCATCGAGAATACTTTCCTCTTAAACGTGGGTGTGTCCGTGTATGTATGTTATCCAATAATTTCATAACGATATAATTGATTGTGAAGAGCTGGACAGAATTTCATAATTTACATGATTATAATCACTGACGATACTGTCCGTTTACCATACGTCCACCTCTATGTGGTATCGCGTCAAGAAGGGTAACGGTCAAAAACTCTAATTAATTCGGTCGGTCGTCATGGTCTGTACGCATTCCTTTTTTGTGTAGGTCGAGGATATTGGGGCATTGAAAATATGTTCCTAAAATACTATTACATTCAGGGTGTTTATAAATTGTTGCGAAGAAATTCATGGAGATGCCTATAAAAATATTATTTTCCGCAAATCGCTAGGAAATTTTGACATTCCTGTCAAAATTTCTTGAAGAAAAAGTCAGGACTTCCTTACTGTAAGGAAATGTCATTTCCTTACTGTAAGGAAATGATATTTCCGTACAGTTGTTAGTGTTCTACATAAATGATTGAAAACACATTGCTTATAAGGAATTAATTTATATTTTGAAAACATCAAGTCATTGCTGAATACATTTTTAAGATCAATTTGTTATATTTACAGTAATTTGACAGTTAGTACAATTATTGAACATTGGAGGAACACTCTTAGAACTATGAGAAACATTTTGGACAACATGCAGGGTGGTAGGGTCATTTTGTTGAATATTTTGTACTGTGAAAATTTTATTTGCCACCTCAACCTTATTGTTAAGCGATTCTTCGATATATCCTTCAGCAACGTTTGATGACTTCCATCCGCCATGCCTCTTTAAAATAGTTATGTCGGCACCAGAGTCAACCAATATTGTTGCAGAAGACCGACGAAAGCAGTGACCAGTATATTCTGTCGGATTTACCAAGTTCAAATAAGTAGCAACTATTTTGGGCATTTTTCTAAATTGATGAATTCCTACCACTTGTCTACAACCCTTTCCGCTTTGATATTTAAAGAAAAATCGGTCACTGTTTATATTTTCTGGTCTTAACGAAACATACTTTAGATAAACATTCAAGTAGATCTGATTAATTACAAATGATCTTGGTTTGTTGGTTTTCGAATCAGGTATGCTGATTAAAAGCTTAGATTCTAAGTCTTCTATATCGTGTACAGTCATTCGGACTAACTCATCCATTCTACAGGCCCCAGAAATACCAAATATTACAGCCACCTAAAAAATAAATAAAGCTATAATCTAAATAGAAATTAAAACCTTGTAAATTACCTTAATCATTAAATTTTCTTTATCTGGAGCTTCCTGGATAAATTTTTCAATTTCTTCCTTCGTTAAAATCTTAGATTTCTTTGCCCTATAACCTTGAGCTTGCCGTTTCAATAAAGAACGAAGTTTTGAGTATGTAGATATATCTACATTGTGTTTAAGTGCAAGGGTTGACTTCAGCATTGAATAATTGGCCCATAATGTTGAAGATTTCATCTTTAAACAAAGGTCTAGGAAGTATGCCATTACAACATTTTCTGAGAAAGAACTCGTATTTTTACTCATGCGATAATCCATAAAACGTCTGTATGCATTTTCGTACTTTTCTCTTGATTTCTTTGGCAATAATTCTAATGAAGCAGTATTCACTGCCTCAACCAGCTCTGGAGGAGTCCCAGGAATGGAAATTTCATCATCACTTATTATTTTACTTTCGAGAACACCAGCAATTAAATTTATAAGCGTCAAGTTTGACAATTCAACCTCAATACGTTTCCATAGTAACCCAAGTAATTTTATTAGGAATTTCAAAGCACCATTTATTTGGGAATAAAATTATCGCGTTTTTTTTAAATCAATCAATATCTGTCGAATTTCAAACGATTTGCGGAAAAATAGTATGTTTACCTCGTAGGAAAAGCCTTTGTGTTGCTAAGTCGAGGCTTGCGCCTCGACTTAGCAATCTTCACAGTCGTCCAGGAATGTTAAGCTTTTTCTACCCGGTAAACAATGTACTATTCCTAACCATCGGTATTTTTTCATCAACATTCCTGTTACATTATGAGGGAGTGAAATGATCAGCCCTCACTTCATTTGAAATGAAATCTTTTTTTCCAGTCTTGTGAACTGAAAATATTATTTAATATCTCTGTTGTCTTCCTAGAACCAATAGGGTTGTGGAGAAAAACTAAAATACATTATAATATAATTCTTTGTTGAATAATAAACACTTCTTTTAAAATTTATAAATTATTTGACTATCAATTTTTTTCTTGAGAATGTATTAGCCACGGCTCAGCATATCAAACTCATAATGGCCTGTTTTACTACAAGTATTTTATTCAATGTTTGAGATTGTTTATCACTTTTCCAATACTCTTGTTGGTTACGAAGCTTTTCTGTCGACTCTACAAGTTAAATTCTGTTTTCTCAATATTTAAAAACGGGAAAATTTATTTGTTTCATAAGTAAGTAGATGTCATAGGTTTGATGTCACTGTTTTCGTTTTTTTTTTTTTAATAATTTTCTTAATGTTCCATCATCAATAGTTATATACAGGGTGTTTCTGAATGACACTCACAACGTTTGCATGTTAATACCTCTCGTGAAGTTGTAAAAAATGATATAAGGATTGAGGGGTCTAGCCTATTTACTTTTCGAAATACGGGGTGTTAAGGTATGGAAATTTGAATGTTTTAATTTGATACATTTAAAATGGATTAATAAATTGATTTGAAATTTGGCAGGTTGTTTTTAAATGTAAAAGGGCATATTTTGATGGAAAAACATTTTTCAATTTTCGATCCAGTGGTGGTGGTCCATTTGGAAGAATGTGTCACCTCTCTTCCCCAATTTTTCACGCCACTGGCATTTAAAGCTGTTATCAATTAATTTTGTATTCCTCAATGCTTTTCACGTGAAAAACGCATCTCCTTTGCATATCAAAAAATTTGTGGTTACCAAGATATTTAATGTTTCCATCAACATCAACATCACTTTTTAATAATAAAATCACAAGTTTGGACAAATATTTTCAACAGTCTTCTATCAATGTATTGTTTATAGATATATTGTTTCTGTTACACATTCTAACCATTAGTACTTGTTAGTTATTGAAAAAGTACAAGAAAAATATTTTTTTGCGCGATCGATCTTTTTTGTTTGTTTACAGCATCGGTTGTCAGGTCGGTAGGTTGTGTTTACTGGTTTATAAGTCTAACACGTCGGTAAGTGATTTACTTACCGTTCGGACGTCGGTAAGTAAACTACGTCTTAGCCCTACATACATTTAAGTGGTCCTAAATAATATATTACTTCATTCATTACACAAAAAAAAATAAGATTGATATTTTTTAATGAACAGAATCGAGCAGAACAATATAAAAAGTAATAAATAGCATGAAAACAATTTCACCAAAATGCAAATTATATTTTAAACTGATCGAGAAGTATAAATGTTACTTTTGACATTTCGTTCATTTCGAAGAAATTTAATTTATTTTATTCGAAATTCGAATATTTCAATACGATCGCGCAAAAAATGGTATAAGCATTTCGATCGTTAAGGGTAATACCGGTCTCCAGCAAAATTGGACCGGTAAACAACCCTTACCGTTCTTGATACTTATTATACTATTTTATTCCATTATTAAAAAGTGATCTTGCAGACTCCATGAAAACATTAAATATCTTGAAAACTACACATTTTTTGATATGTAAAGGTTTTTCGTTTTTCGCGTGAAAACCATTAACGAATACAAAATTAATTAAAAATGGCTTTAAATTCCAATGGCGTAAAAAATGGGAGGGGAAAGGTGACATATTATTTCAAATGTACACCACTGAATCAAAAATTGAGACATGTTTTCCATCAAAATATGTCCTTTTACTTTTAAAAATAGCCTGCCAAATGTAAAATCAATTTATCCATCTATCTTGAAGTTACCATATCAAAACCTTTAATTGTTCATGACTTTAAAAGTAAATAGACTGGACCCCTCAATCCTTATATCATTTTGTCCAATTCTACGAGAGGTATCTACGTGCAAACGTTGTAAGTGTCATTTTAAAACACCCTGTATATATAGTTATGTACAATAATAAAAATAAAAACAATAATGAAAGATTGATGCACCAAAATTTAATAAAACAATATTTTTTGTTTCATTGAATAGATTGCCGCTACTCTAGTCACTCTAGCTGTAGGAAAACCACAATACAATTATCCAGCACCATCTCCGCTGCCAAGTGGTAGTTATGGAACACCAGGATTAGGACTTGGGGGCTTAGGGGGAAATGGTATAGGCGGAACAATTGGAGGGGGAAGTTTTGGCGGAGGATTGGGTGGAGGTAACGTCGGAGGAGGAATAATTGGAGGAGGATTTGGTGGAAACGGCATTGGAGGAGGTAGTATCGGAGGAGGAATTGGGGGTGGTGGTATCGGAGGAGGAATTGGAAGTGGTGGTATCGGAGGAGGAATTGGAGGAAGTGGTATCGGAGGAGGAATTGGAGGAGGTGGATTCGGAGGAGGCTTTGGAGGTATGTAATTTCCTTTTTTTGTGGTTGAATATCAATCAAATAGTTAATATTTTTGTCAATAACATGCTTCCTTTTCACAAGATGATGGTTGAATAAAAGAAAACCTTTTTGTTTGATTGAAAAGTGTGCGGACCTATAGCATAGGTACGTCATGTAAAAAGTCATTTGATACGAAAAGTCCATTGAGTACCTACTGTCTCATTTCTGTCCATTTTTGGTATTTTGCTGATTATTTTTTGAAATGATGATTGATGTAGACATACTTTAATTGTATTGAAGTTCACTTATCCGGTTCGCTGCCAACTTTGGAATGTTTATTCTGAAGATAATATTACACTTATTCATTCAGTTCTCCAATTTTGTCGAGTCTAATTTATTGCTGTTGTTGTAATTTTTTCATTTTATTCACTTCTCACACTCCAATTTATAATAAATATTCAACATTACACCAAATCCGCTTTTTTCCGTTGTATTTAAGATTATCTTTCTTCATTATTCTACATTTTTACCAACGATATTGAAATAACCGGTCATTTATATCCTTTTATTATTTTCAATCCATGGTTCAAACACTTCTTTCCATAAATTTTCTGTTCCACTGACATCACAAATGAAGTTTTCGAATGAATTATTCTAACATATATCAAATTTGAACCGATATTGGCAGATTGTAAAAGTTTGGAAAGATAGCAGGACAAAGTGATAAAAATTTTAAAATTATATCAATAATGGATTCAAGGTCGCAACAGTACATATAGGAAATTAGTCTCCTACTAACAGTAACATTATTTGGAAACAGAAAATATTTCTGGATGAACGCCTATTTATGGAGTGATTGGTATAAATCCTTCCACAAAGTGCTCCTTCACAATAACAATGTAATTAACTTGAAGGTATCGTCCATATTGACTGGAGGTGCAATGTTTTATTGTGAAGACTTCTATAACAAAATACTATCTTGCAATTTGACCGATTTCAGCAGCATACAGTGGAGTTGAAAATTACGTCCACATTGAAGATACCCTGACTACAGCCTAATTAGTTATTAGGATAATAAACTGAATCTCAAGATCTGTTATTTGTTGTTTTTATCCACGACTGTGGCTTTTATCATATGGCTGAATTAATTAGATAAACAGTATATTCTACTCATCCTAGTACCAGTCTCTTTCCATGAAATGATTACTCCACTATTTACTTTTCACTATTATTCCTCTTTTCCTCACCTCTAGTATATTTGAAAATGTGAGTTTTACCGTCGAGGTGTGTAGACGTATGGTTTGCAGTGTCAATACAACACACAATATAACATTTCCGGGGTATTTTACTATTGAATTTCATTCCAAAATCATTCTCAATAATTTTTTTCACTCGTATAGAATCCTTTCCTGTTTGCATGCAGTTTTTATTCACATTAATTTACGGTTAAGTGGTCGAAACATGTATGCAGTATTTGTGGACTTTGAAAGGGCGTTCCATAGTAACAATAATAATTTTTTGTACAACTGTCATTAAAAGTGACACTTTTAATGATAGCAAACAATGTTAAAAACGATTGTTTACATAGCAGCGTGTTAAAAATACTTTTAACACTAGTGTTAAAAATATTTTTAGCACGCTGCTATGTAAACGTCTGCCATTCACAACAATCTTTTGATTATTTGAATACTAAAATGCATTTTGAATTTATTGTCATTGCAAATTCGCTCGTTTCATTATCAAAATAGGGAAGTTGTACAAAAAACATTGTATGGTATTTGTGTTAAAAGTGATTTTATTTTGTTCGTGAAATTGTTCAATTCGCTCCGCTCATTTCACAAACGTTTTCACTCACAAAATAAAACCTCACTTTTAACACTCATATCATAAATAACTATTTTCTACTAGCGTGCGGAAAGTAAATTAGTTTTTGGGGAGTATACTGACATTTGAATATTCAAAATATATATATGTATGATTGTAGTTTACCAAATGACTGAAAAATTGAGAAGTCTATTAAAATTGTGCTATAATTTTCGATAAAAAGAAACGTAGGTATGTTTCAATAATTTTTTATTGGCCTTGGTATGAGTCTCATCAAATGAATTCAAATAATAATAATATTAATTCGTTAATATGTATCTAATAATAAATGTCCACTAGTTAGGTAATAGTGGTCTATCTATGATCACCTTTAAAATTAGACATTTTCAAAAAAAAATGTGTGAAATCATTCATATGTACATACGTTAAAAAGCGTGCGTAAATAACCAATGCTTTTCAAATGGGGTTTTCATTTTAACACTCTTTTTCAGCTACGTGATTATCTAGTTACCTTGAATTTAGTCGCTTGTTGTATAAGCTTTTGTGCTTACAGTAAATTTTACAGAAGTATCAGACATAGTGAAGAATATTTGTTACTTCAAACAAAGACAAATAACCCAATGTTATAATTAGTCATTTGGATAATTAGAGAGATATTGCCAATTGCAATTCCGCATACGGTGCGGTATTTATGTAGCGCTATTTTAATAACGGTGTGACTAAAATTTATTTAGAATTAGGAGCTATTGCCATCAATATAATTCAATAACGTAGCGCTGCGTAATGTAGGAAGTGTCATAACCTATTTTTTCTGTATATACTTATAATTAAAAAAAAATCAAAAACCAAACAACCTCACCATTCGCATATTTTAAACGCAAACCACAAAACAAACTAAACACCATCTAAACAATAAACACAATGATAATTAAAAACCTTAACCTCAGAAATCCGATGCGATTTGTTCTATTTTGTCAACTGCGCAGGACAATTATGTGCCGTATTTATAATAGGACTCAACGATATGTAACCGTAAATTACGCGAAGCGCTAACGTTATTAGCGTTAGAGACGTAAAGAAGTGAATCGCGCATTTAATAAACGTCAAAATACCGCAAACTTAATTATCGCAGACCATTTTTCAACAAGCAATATCTTTCTAATGTCCTTATTCCACCGTAAATATGAACTTAAATCATTAGAACTCGTTTTGTAGGTATATATTCGTTCATTGGAAATTCATTTTTTTCTCTTCGTGCTCGTAGACAAAGTTTGGTATGACACTTGTGCGTGAAGTACTTTTGCGCACTCGTTGCGAAAAAGGCACTCGCTACGCTCGTTTTTCGCAACTCGTGCGCAAAAGTAAAACTTCACGCACTTGTATCATAAATAACTATTACCTAACTAGTACGAAAAGTGATACTTTTCCACACGCTATGGCAGATGGCCGAACGACGCTTAAGCGGATTTCGGCCAGCAAACGCGTGCGGAAAAGTCACTTTACGCACGTGTTAGGTACACTATTTTTTCTACCAGCATGCGGAAAATAACCCAAAAATGTACATGAAGGAACATCTATTGTTGAATACATATCAACAAATTAATTATCATTTGACATCCATTTGATGAGGCTTATACCAAGGATATTAAAAAATTATTGAAAAATAAGTTTTTTTTATCAAAAATTTCAGCAGAGTTATAATGAATTTATTAATTTTCCAGTCATTTGGTAAGCTAAAATCATACAAATATATATTTTAAATGTTCAAATGTTAGTATACTCCCCAAAAACAAATTCATTTTCTGCACTAGTGCGGAGGAGTGACTCCTTCCGCACTAAAAAGAGTGCGGAAAAGTAGACTTTTCCGCACGCTAGTAGAAAAACTAATATATTATGGTCAAAGCTGTACAGTACTGGCTTAGTAGTTTATAAGTGTATAAGAGTATTATAAATATGTGTAATACCGCAAGCTTTAGAGTTAAAGTTTACACTTCTCTTTCTAAAGATTATCCGGTCATTGAATGTTCTCCATTAAGTTACATTGCTCAGTGGACTTAATTGAATGAGAGAAAGTATATCAATTGAACAATGGTCTTCGAAAAAAAAAGAAAATATATTATATAAAGGTGCGTCCTCACTGCTGCTCTGCGCCAATCATACCGTAAAACGTTTGCGAAAGTTCACAAACTAGTCCAAGTTCTTACAAACTTTAGCGGTTCGTTTGAGATTGTGAAGGATCCTCTTCCAAATAAATAGACGTCCAAACTGATCAACAACGTTCCTCGAGCGCATCTCTCCGATGTATTGACTTTTGATGGTTCGCGCGTAGTTTACTAAAAGTTGGCATGGCGTGGTGTGGCTCATGATACTCATAGTCCAAAAGGTAGATACCATTCACTTTTTAAAATACATGTCGAGCGACGGAATGTTTTCATACAGACCACAAGAAATCGCTGGTAAGGCGAAGAGTGTATCCAATGGTTCACCACCTGCGAAATAAATTTATGGTTTGAAGGGTATTATACTTTTCTGAAAACGTGTTTCTCGTGAATTTTGGAAGGAAAACTCTCAATCAAATTGAAATCCTCATCTCTCTGGATACATTACTCTTTTTTAACAGCCCGACTAAACGTTAACATTCTTAAAAAAAGTCCAAGAAATATATACGAAAAACAAAACTGAAACATTTTTGCCAGATGAAATTGAAAAAAAGCAATGTTGGTGAGTTCGAATGAAATTTCTTGTTCGTAGAAAAAATGGTGTGAGCAGCTCTCATATAATGGTTATACACTCGCATTACACATACAAAACTCGCCCTCGGCTCCTTTCGTATTCCGGTGCTTATGTATTAATAACCATCATTACATGATCGTTGCATAATATACTGTTTGTAAGCTTAGTGTTTTCATAACATATCTGATGCTATTCATTTCATTATTTATTGAAAACTTAATATAATTATATTTTCAGGAGGAATTGGGGGCGGATTCAACACAGGCGGAACTCTGGTCCAAAAACACATTTACGTTCATGTAGCACCTCCAGAGCCTGAAGAATTCAAAGTTCGAAATCCTCTCACAATTGGTCAAGCAACAAAACATTACAAAATTATCTTCATCAAAGCACCTTCTGCTCCAGCGCCTACAGCTCAGCAAATAGCACTAGCAGCGCAAAATCAAGAAAAGACATTAATTTACGTATTAGTGAAGAAACCTGAAGATGCAGCTGATATCAGTATACCAACTGTAGCACCAATAGCACCTTCAAAACCAGAAGTTTACTTCATCAGGTACAAAGCTAGAGGTGAAGGTGTAGGTGGTGGACCAGGAATTGGAGCCATTGGAGGTGGAGGAAATATCGGACCTATTGGCGGAGGAAGCATTGGAAGTATTGGAGGAGCAAATATTGGAGCTATTGGTGGAGGAAGTATTGGAAATGGTGTTATTTCAGAATCCATTTCTAGCGGTAGCAGTAGTATTTCAACTGGTGGTATCATTGGAACAACTGGAAACAGGCCCTCGTTGAACTATGGCCCACCAGGACAAAGTGGACCATATTAAAACATTCTAGTTGGTTATGTATGTGATTTATAGATTTAATGGAAAAAAAATTATTTTTTTATATGTTGAATTGTGTAAACTATTATTTATTTTGTTTTATTTTTTTCAAAAAATATTGCTATTAGATTACTAATAGGTAAAGATATTTTTAGCAAGTACGGTGACAAATTAAATAAAAGAAATATTGAAAATTAAATGGAATTTTGTTCAATTGAATCCCATTCAGTGACAGTATATTTGGAAAATGAAATTGAAATTAGCAACAGAAATAGAAATTTTATGCACTGGTGATAATTGAATCAACAGCACTCGAGGACAAATACATCAATAGAGGGGAAAAAGTATGAAATATGAAACCATAATTAGTTGCAGTAAACCAAAATTACTCAAATCAAAATATCGAAAAAGAGAACGGCTAAGTGGCAAAACTATTCAAAAGAAACTAACTTCGGAATTTATACAATAAAAATGATTTCATTAACAAACTGTTGTTATAAAGATCTAATTGTGAAAAGCCTGAAAACATATGTTGTAATTGAATTCATAATATTCAATCTTGAATCGTCCATTGAGGCTACATGATATAGGCATAGGCATAACCATGGAAGAAATTCATCAGTTTGAAGAAACTTCTGATCGTTTCTTCAGATTTATTTTTTCCAGGAAAAGAGGAATAAACATCAACAACATATGTGTATTGATAGAAACCTAGAAAGAAAAAGTTCTCCACATCTTTCAATTAAAAACGATTACCGCTATAAGGTGAGCGGCACACCCCTAAAATAACGCATGGACAATCGAGGTAATTTACCACGAACAGGTGCCAGGATGAAACCTACTGCATTAGGTGCATTGAGCTATTGAAAACAAAAAAACCTCAGTGAATTTGCGTACGATTGGTCAGTAATTTGTTATTAACGAATAAATTGTTAAATAGCAAGGAGCTAACAAATAGATACCAAAAGCACATATTTTATATATTTTGGCAAAAATAAATATTATTCAACTCTTATCATTTTCGGGCGATTTAAAGTTTAAAAATCACATGAGGTCTGACTTTTTAATCAATTTAATCCACTATTTATCGAAAATGCCATTTTCGTCAAAAACTTCCAGATTGAAAAACATTTAATGCTGCCCTAAGAGATAATACAAAGTGGCAGTGGAGATGTAGTTAAATCTATACGTATGAGATTATGTTGTAGTTTTTCAGTTGAAACACTTGAAATTTATTTGTTCAAATTAATACCTTATTATGTGAAACATCACTATGGCTGTTCTATTTTTGGTAAGATTTGATCGTTCACTAAAAATTGAATGCAAGTCCGACAACATTGTCGCATGTGCCGTTGACATTGGTTAATCTTGAAGTTTGGAAATCACTCATAGCATAATAAAAATTATATAAAGGGTGCAATATTTGATACGAATCACTAAATTAATTTTTCAAAACCCGGTCCTCGAGTTTTTGAGTCTACCTGATACCAGTCCAATGCTTGGGAATCAGGAAAATCAAATGACTCGTGTAAACACTATAGCAATTATAATTTTTATGGTCAATTCCACAAATCACTCTGTTAATTAATAATGAAAAGGAGTTGACATTTTTCAGTAGCCACATAATATCCTCCCTGAGGGTCTCTACATATGGTAGGAGTATATAAAGTTCCTTCTGATTCACCTTGCTTGATATATACTATTGCAAAAAATAACACGACACTATAAAATGACAACAAAACGTCAACGTCAACCGACAGACAAAGAAACAGAGGGTGAATTGGTAAAAACGACAACATCTTTGGTCGTAAATTAGACTTAGTAGAAGAAGTGATGCTAGGATTAAAAATATATCATAAAAACACAACACAAACAACACAAGTCGCAACGAGTAATTTGTTAGAAGACGATTAATTTTTGAGATCTTCCACCCGAACAAATTACAAGAGATTAATAATATACATTTTTGCCCAAAGTATATAAGATTGTGTTCCCGGTATCTATCTCTCAGCTTCTTGCTATTTTTCAGTTTATTTGTTAATAACATATTACTGATCAGTCATACGCAAAAAAGTCAATGAGGTTTTTTTGTTTGCCATAACTCCTGCAATGCTCCTATTACAAAGGGTTTTATCATTGTCTATTTTATCCTTGCATCTCTCCGTGGTCGGTTACCTCGATTTTCTATACGTTATATCAGCGGTGCACTGCTCACCTGTATTGATGGAAACATAGCACACAAAAAATTGAAAAATTCACTGACAGTCAGGATCTAAAGCTATCAGCAATCCAACCACTAATTCTGGACTGGTGAGAAACTATGAATGAATTGAATGGAATACGGGACATAGGGGGATTGCGGGTGGTGAATTGATAGACCAGTTAGCTTGTTACGTTTTTTTT